>JASCZW010010610.1:0-35823 GCA_034211315.2 Aedes japonicus | reverse complement strand
TCTCTAACAACAGTGGCAGTACCAAACGTGCCTGCACCAACCCACCGCACCGCTGTAGAACCCAATGCTGCATGTGTATGCGTAGAATCAAACATCCACACCACGCAATGAAAGCTTTGCTTCTGGCTTATATGCAACCATCAGCTTATTTACCCGAACGTAAAAGCTGCACAGAAAGGTATAAAAAAGCGCCTTCTCGCTCACACTGCCGGGTCTCGCCGGCGGTCGACGGACGTTGATGATTAGTGACGAACAGTACTGATGGCCGATGATCGCGCAACACAACAAACGAAAAATGATTCGATGGCTCTCTGCTTGCTGCCGTGTTTGCCGGGCATGTGTTGGTGACTGCAAAGAAAAGACGTAATTTATCCCAATACACTTGTGCTCGCCGCCGCATCCGTTCCTACACGGAACCACTACACTCGCAGATACTCGCCTACCGCTACCGTCTTCGCTGTTTCCCCTTGCTCTTTCTTTCGTTCTACTTCGTTTCCACCTCAGCACTCGTTGTTTCGTCCATCAGAGGACGCGTCTCTGCGACCGTAGCGCATTTTTTTACTACGCGAGACGAATCTAGATCCAGTGTGGTTTTACACTAGGAAAGGTGTTTAGCCGGTGCTGTTGTGACAAAGGTGATGTAATTTTAGATGTTTTGAGGTGAAAGTATCGTTTCCGGTTTAATTCGGCGTTGCCGGAGGTCGATTTGAGCGTTTTTATCCGTTACCGCCCAAAGGCGTAGCAATACAACAACATAGCGTCACCTACGGACTCAGCTGTTTCCCGCCACCAGAAATCGACTGAAAGTCGGCAAAGTGTGTTGTGCGGATTTTTCGCTCTCGGTCTCTCTACTCGTGTGTATCTTCTACACAGAGCAGTGCCCACTGTAAAGGTTTATGCCATCCGGCAATTCTCGAACCTGTGCGTGTTCCCCTGTTTTTTGAAGAGTGATATCGTTTTTCGGAGTGTTTGCTTTCGATCATCAACAACATTGTTTTCTTATTCTTGGAACACGTCGTCAACGTAGTACAGGAGAGGCAAGGCAAACATAGTTATAAGGTGCCTAACAAAAAAGGTACTTGTGCGTTACGCAGGATATTTTGAAGGAAGAAATCGAAATCGGGCATGAAATTGTGCACTGAGAAAAGTGAAATGCGCATATCGAAGTTTGCGGCGGCAGCTGAGTTAGCATCATCTAGTGTTTAATGCGGGAGAAGTCGTCTCCGCAGTGTGCGAATTTCAAAACGGAATTGGATACATATTGCTGCTTGGTCATCACGGTGAAAAAGAAAAACGTGTTCCATCAGCTTTGGCAGTACGACGGATGTTCTTAGAAGATTTTGTGCGATATTACTAGCCTCTACGCTACTACTATAATCCGTGTACCCTGTCTACTACACATGTAGCGTGCTCGGGTGAAGTAAAGTAATGGTGAGAGGGTGAGCGGCGCGAATGAGTGATTTGAGTAGCCCCAATTGTTTTTACGCTCTGTCCTTGTGCTCGCGGCGTGGCATCCTGTGTGTGTATCGCTCGTTCGGTCGGTGTTTCCCCGTCTACTGCCTCCCCCGCACCAATCCATCGGTAGAACAGCAGCAAAGTTGTGTGCGGAGGCAGGGATAAGTGAGAAGGTCTTAAGTGTGACAACGGCGACAGCAACAACTGATAACAACAAAATAGCATTGTGAAGAAGCAAGAAATGTGATGCATGGCAAGTGAATGAATATCAACATCATCAACAACAGGAATCACGCACTGCTGAAGGCGAATAACACAAGAAGAAAACAATAACACGTAAAGAGAAGGCAGGCAGCAGAAATTGAATTGAGGTTGTTCAATCACAACAAATTAGGTGTGCAATTAAAAAAAAAAAAGTTCCAAATCCAGGATAGGTCATCAAAGTTTTAACCAGCAAATTGTGATGATTTTCTACTTCATTCCTCCAGCTCGTGTCGATTGCGAAGAGGAAAGTATTACCAGCAGCTGTGGCAAAAGTGCGTTGCACGAATTGGGAGCAATCAAAAAGTGATTCTAAATAGTTGAGAAGAGCTAAAGAAATCAAGTGAATTACTAAAGTGACCACAGTTCTGTGAGTTTGTGAATTAAGAGCGAAAGTGGTGGGGAATAATAAAATCGTTGTATTATTGCAAAGTTAGAAGAATTTGATCATCATGGTGGATGTTTGGAAGTCCGGTGAGGACATGATCGTCGAGGAAGACCCTGCCAGGTGAGTTGAGATAGGATCTAAGTTTCCCGCAGCTCATGGTGGGTTAAGAAGGTTGGTCTTTGGGAAATGGCAATTCTGTTGATCAGTTGAGGTCTCGCATATAATTTAACGGAGATTCAAAAAGAAGAAAATCTACAAGGGTTTGTCAAACAGGGTTGTACTGACTCGGTGGTCTAGGGTTGTCAACTAGAAGACACTTGTGACACTAATGTGGATTAATGCAGGGTGGAAACATATTGATTACCTTTCGTAATATGTGTAGGAAGATCTCGACGAGATTTTTTTATTTATTTAATTTTTCGTTTAATTATCTAATATCGAATGAATTTGCCTGACGTGTGACTTTTTGGCACTGTAAATTATATTTATCGTATAACGAGGCATAAAAATCCACCCGTAATTTAGATTCTTTAACAAATGTGAAAATCAACTCAAATTTAATTATCTTCAACGTCCGATAATTCTATTCACAACAATTCCTATA
The DNA here is from genome assembly GCA_034211315.2 of Aedes japonicus. NCBI lineage: Eukaryota > Metazoa > Arthropoda > Insecta > Diptera > Culicidae > Aedes > Aedes japonicus. The sequence continues at coordinate 33,115 of JASCZW010010610.1, read as the reverse complement.
CTGTAAATACTAGACAATACACATCTATCTAACGCCACAAACTCACAAAACGGTCACCAAGCAAAATCTCGAAAAACAAAACTATCGATTTTTGCCTCTTCTTCCAACTTTTTCGCCAATAAACTACTTGCACAACAAATTGCTGACCACCATCATGGGCATCAGCAACAGCATGTTCGTGGGTCGCGATGACAAAACGGAACTAGCTTCCTCTTTCTTGTGTGCAGCATGAACATAGGAATAACACAGTAGGCAATGGCAACGACCGAGGTGCTTCTACCTAGATTCGGCTTGCTCTTTTATTACCTCACGTAACAGAGACCCTATAACCGCATAGCCAAAACTAACTTCATTGGAAACCGATAAATCGGGATGGCATCACCCACCTTGCTGCATCATATTTCGCAACGATGATGTAGATAAAACTGTGGATTGAAAAAAAAAACATGAAAAGAGCAAGAGATAAGCGGTTCGCGTGTGTGAGTAATTTTCGGAAAACTGGAAAAATTTGCAAATTTCTGTGCAACAACAAAATTCTGACTAAAACACGTGGTGTCTCACTGCCCAAAGTAGAAAAGTACGAGAAACGTGTGTTGTGGCATTCGCTTTGTTTCTTCGTTCGTTTTTGTTGACGTTCTCACCACTGCGTTGTGGACTTCCTTCGAGGAGAACGTAGGTAGCATAGCATAACCTTGTGTTTTATGCTGCGAGGGTTGATACTTCCTAGAAATAAAATCGGGACACGTTTTGGGTGTATGCATTCCAATGAATCAAATCCTTTCGCAAAATAGAAACCTCGAAGCAGATGAGTGTCTCAGTATGTCGGTACGGAAATTTAAAAGAAAACTCAATGACTAGTCAATGATCATTTGGAAAAGGCGTCTGTGGTATGACATCTTTACCAAGTTTCGTAGTGTCCAAGAACCGAATGTTTCCAGAAGCGGTTCTTTCGATTTGAGAAATCTACCGTAGAAAGATCTAGACAATAGATACGCCACTGGAACGACGGCGAAAAATACAGCACTTGTCTAGTTTCTAAGCTACTAAGCTACCCATTCGGGAAACTGATGTCCCTGAACTGTTACAGATCCTTGCGGAGTTCTACGTTGCTTCAACCAGATTTTCAACGGACGGAGTTTGGATACAATACAATATATGAACTGAATCATGCTGCATTATTGTTTTCCTAATAAATTTTAGGATTACAATGGCGCAATCAATTAACGTGAATTTTGAGGTTTTTGTGGAGTTGGCGTGGATTGCATAAGATTGTTTGAACTACAGTGGATTTGAAGCGTATTTAACAAATTATAACAACTGTATTTCACAGCATCTGTTATAATGATTATGTACAGTGAAGGACAATACAATAAGCCTAAACCCGATTTTCATACAAAATGGTCATGTTTGGAGGATTGTCTTTCATTTTCCTGTGAACTAATTTAGCTGTAATTTTGACTATAAGCTAGAAATAACCTTAATTTTCATCTATATTAAATTCATAGATTTTCATTTATCACTTCAGAAGTTACAAACAACGCTTATGACAAATCAGTAAGACCACCTGTGAATTATGATCTATAGTATACTGATGGTTAATTGATCCGTACATCACAAATGGAATCCCCAAATTTGAATGATTTATTTATGGACTTCAAAAGGCGGCCTTATTGTTTTGATGTAACTCTTTAAATGGTAAATGCATTCCGGTTACTTTTAGACTAAGGCCGAAATTTCAGTACAATTGGTTTACGGAAAATGAAAGCGAAACTCCCAAACATGACTGTTTTGCATGGAAATCGGGCTTTGGTCTTATTATAATGTCCATCACCTGCGACTTGTTAAAGGCCGACTCACAAACCACGTAGACAGCTCATTTTTGAAAATCTCAGACTTTGCCACACAATCATACTAATGCAAAAATGGTAACTGGCATCGAAAGCTCTCAATTATTAACTGTGGAAGTGCATTTAGAACACTATGCTCAGAGCAATCAATAAGCTAATTGTGAAAGCAATAAGCTTGAAATGTTTAGAGAAGACATACATGCAATTTTTACTTAAAGTGGATCTTCTGAACTACACCACGGCTACTCCCAAACATTTCGACTATGTTGTGTTAGGATTCGTTTCGAACGAAATTTTCAATTCGTTTCGCACGAAAATATTTCAGGCTTTCCGTGGAGTTTTTTTTTCCTTACGCCCATTTTTGTTCCTTCAAAAACACTACTATTGAACGCAACAGGTTAAGTTCAGCGTTGAACAACAGTAGACTTTCGTGACGGATAGTAACTATGAAATGTCAAAATCATGAATTGTGATGACTTAAATTTGTATTCGCTGGTCGATATTTTTTTAAATTTTTAACGGCATCTGTGCAGTTATTTGAAAACTGATATATTTATCAATAAATTATTATGAAAACCAATAAATGACGCTAAAGTGATCGTAACATATTTTTAAGAAAAAAATTTCTCCATAATAGATTACATTAACAGGCGTTTCAGTTATATTTGAGTAGGTGGATCTTTTTTTTTTGTGTCGGTTACTGTAATTCTAGTTGAGAGATCCATTTAAATGTTTGCTGGCACGGTAAGAGTTAAAACCTTCCCGGAGGCGAGTGCTTTGTAGTGTACTGCGAGTGGCACCAAACTTCTTGCTCAAATTGCGATCCAAAATGTTTGGGTAATACCTAATTGCCTAACGATCTTCCTTCGATCGAAAGTCCCCTTCCGTCATTTGGTTTGGGGCTCTATAACTATCCCAAAAGTTTTCTTGTACATTTTGAGACACGGGTCACAGTGTTCACAATAGTGTTTCTCTTTTCTTATTGTTTCACGATTTTTTCCCGAAAGGTCGATTTCCGAAACTAAATCATCTAGATTTTCTTCCACTACTTCAACTACCGTTCACAATTAGCGATGGAGCATTCAAAAACGAAGATACTTGCTTCTGACTAGCGAATTTTATTAGTTTCGTATTTTGAAGCTACATGAATCTTTGAAATCTTGAGCTCGTAAGGCAACTTTTAATTCCATACGACATTTAGTTATCGCTTGACAACAAAATACGATTTCCATATATCAAACATTTTATTTTTATTGAATCACCTCGTGAAATTCAGTATTACACTTTATACAGAAAAGTCATTAGACAACCACATGAAAAAGGAAGGCTCCTATATTGAAAGTTAAACTGAAGATACAATGCAAAGCTTATATAAGAGAACGGAAGTATTCCGATGTAAGTTAAAACTATTGAAGTTAGTTGAAATCTTGAATAACTTTTCAAAAAGATCCAAGTAGTAATGAGAAATTCTCTTCTATTTAGTTCTTTTTCGTTTATTAAGATGCCGTTATGAAACGTTCCAAATGTTTCTTTCTACAGATCGAAAGCTTTTGGTACTGACTAGCATATCAGATAAGGCATCTGACGGACTATATAAAATAACTCAGTAGTTAATTAGCGAGAATACGTATTGTAACCGTGATTTTGGATGACATTGATCAGTGGTGATGAGATGGCTATCATTTCTTATGTGAAAACGTCAATTTGTTGAATTAGGATAGATGGAAAATTTGTCTTACACATTCGAACCTTAAATTCCCCAATTGGTTCCACTTGTGCCATTTACTCTTATTATCTTAGGAAGTAAACACTGAAGTTGTATAAACTCTTACAAACATCCGCACTTGGGTAACATATGCGGTTTTAAAATAATTCATCATTAATTCTTCAAGGGTGCTGCATACAACTAGGCGTTTTCCAATTTGATAGAGTATCAACTTATTCGTTAGAATGGCATAGATGCAGTTGTTAAGTTTTTCGCAAACATTAACGAGCTCAGAAAACCTATATTCAATGAGCAGAACATTTTCCAGTACATACAAGCATTATTTTAAGTGGTGATCAATTTCACCCTAAACACACGAATGTGAATTTGCTGATAAGTCCGCAATTGTTGAGTATTAATTCAAGTAGTAAATATTGAACAAATAGAATATAATTATGCTGTTGAGAAAATCAGCATACAACATCTTATCGTGTTTCTCTCCTATTTCTGTGTGAAATGCATAGAGCGTTGAGTTCATTCAATTCATTCAGTTGTTTCCATACTAATGTTAATCGAACGTTTTGTTTCTGTGGCTTAGCTACGTAATATATTTCGATGGATATCTTCAGGTCAGCTGCCTCAGTTTAGAAGCAGTTACATTGATACGAAAACATCCGCTTGGAATGTTCTTTGCACAAGTCAATCAAATGCAGTAACAAAAGACTAACAAAATTACACGAACGTCCACTGATCCTCTCAAAACAAGGCAAATAGAAAATGAACACGAATGAACAAGAACAGCGGAATGTTGGATTTGTAACGGAATGTGATTTGAATGTGATGATTTACCAGCTCTGTCGTCGCTTGACGTTATTTGACTGAAAATTATTTGCCGAGTCATGCAAGTAATTGTTGTTCCTCTGTGTAATCACAGTTGATCTGGCATTAACGGAGTAGCAACTTCGGGGGGTCAATCATGCTCATGCTCATATGATTTGTTTGAAGAAAACTCTATGGAAGATAACCAAATTAAAGCTTAATAAACAAGTGATATATTCAGTGACAGGAGTATATAGGAAATAAGGGATTAACTTAGGATGCCGATAGAATTCGGTGTCATTATCAAAACTCGAAGCGTTTCTCTCATTTTGTTTTGGGATTCAGTGCAAACTTTCCTAAGAATTCTACAAAAAAAAACTGCATGTGAATCTTACTAGAGTTTCAGAGGATTATAAGACAACACTGTTTCTCACGGTACTTAGTTAGATTTTTCAAATTCTGATTCCATTGGAATTTGAATTTTTCTCTGCGTTCTGAACAAACCGAACTTGAGATTTCATTTAACTTACATACAAGTTTGTGAATTCGAAGCGCTTGTAAAAAATACGCTTTAAATAAAAAGCCAAAAGTTCAAGCAATAAAGCTTATTATCAGATTTAGCACTACTTTTTATTTAATTTTAAACAAATAGATATCATAAAAATGATTGTTAGTTGAATAGTAACATAAGGCTAGTTTTCTGCTTTTAATAAACTAGTTATTTCAAAATTGTTTATATCTAGAATGTGGTTAGTTTTCAATAACCGATTTTTTTTCTGGAAGACGACAGGAGAATCGGGGAATTTCTTCTCACAGTTGACACCCGTTAAGAACTACCAAAGTTAGCGATACTCTATATAAAAACACAACACTCACTGAATGCAACGCGAGGGACTACTTAAACATGACGAAATTATAGTTCAAAACCTATATATCTCAAGTATTGTGTGATGTGGATTTTCGGAACAATTTTTGATATATCACTAGGATAAGTTTCTAGTGGATTCCCATAACCTATATAAGAAATACTCAAACATACCAACAGGCATTAATCATAATTACTACAGAATTGACTGCTTAAAGAGTCATTGTGGACTTTTCAAAAGAACAATGAAGGTTTCAGCCAGGATTACACCTTTGATTCCGAAATTGATCGCTGACATTCGTCCAGTTGCGTAAGCCTACCTAGTCGCGGAGTCTGAGGCTTTCCATGGTCGCGCCATCCGCACTTCCAGCGATATATCTTGGCACCGACCGCTAACTGATTGTCCTAACAAGCGCAATCCCATCCTTTCGAATATCCCTTGGCCGCCTCTTCGTGGGACATGGCTTTTGCTAGCTACATTCACCTTGCCGACCCTACCGTTTGGCATCGTTCGTGTGTATCATCGACGTCGTCGTCGTCCATCATCGAATTTTACGCAAAGTTCAGCACTGTTCCAGCTGTACCTGCCTCTTCCCTAGTGTGTCTGTCGGTCGCTGGTAAGCCTCAATCCGCTGCAGCTCTCCTGTTGGAATGGGGCCATGAACGGGTTTTGCGCTTGTGTCTGTCTCTGCTAGAAGCGTATCTGAAACAGTGTGCTTTTACAGTATTATCCTTTCCTCGTCCTTCCTTCTCGTTAGTTGTGTGTTACACGCGGCATGTGCATGGTACGTGGCGTGCGGTAGCGGGATTGGGCTCGGTGATGCTTCCACACACGTACCCTTGAACGGCGTATAAAACACGAAAGGATATCGATGTGTGTGTGTGTTCGTCCGAGGCTCTCGCTCCGTCTTACTGGCAGGATTTTTAAATCGCACGTCGTTCTCGTTCTTGCTCGCGTGACTGGAAAGAGGCATGAATGGTTTGGGTTCACATAAATTCTAGTATGTAAATGTGTTTGTGTTTGCACCTACGGGTCTGATAGAGGAGTGTTGTGAAACATATTTTTTTTATCGTTGATACTTCTGATAAGCTTGGTTTTTTTTTTGCAACGCAGCTATGATATCGTATCAGGAAAGATAGATTTCTGTTGGCAGTCAAGGGTATTCTGATATATCCGTATGGGAAAAATGTGCAAATTTGTTGAATAAAATTAGAAAACATTCCTGGATGCCAATAGGCAATCATCGATACTGTTCGACCAAAATTTTAGTAAATAGACACCGACGATGGCAGGATGCTCTTAGCGTATTCAACGCACCTAGCTTGTAGTACACCACAGGGATTTTCCCCCGTGTAATTCAATTTTATTTTTGTTTTAATTCCAATTCGTAAAAGCATGTTCGTGTTGGGATTTTCAATATACCTACATCCTTGTCTTACTTCTTACATCATGATCCAACGCAATTCAAGCTCAAAATGAATTTGAAAAACTAGCGTATTCTTGTCATCCCCGCCACCCCCATTGCGCCCTTCCATTCCGAAAATATACCAAATATTATAATCAGATGTTTACAACCATATGTTAGTGTATTGTTCCTCCCTAGTCGATCCCTATGGCGGTGGTGGTCCCTAAACAAGCGCACAAACACTGTCCCAGCGCAGAGAAACTCAGCGCGTTTCTTGTTTTATCCTAACATGTACCTGGCCTCGAGAACGGCCTACTGCGGGACTGGGACTGCGTGTTTTCGTGTTTCCCCCTTCGCTCGGCTCGCCAGTGCTTATACAAATAATATAAAATTTTGTCTCGCTTCCTCGTTCCTGCAAAACATTCAACTTCGAATTAGAACAGCTGGATTTTGTTTTTCATGTTATCATTTATTCCCTTTCCCGATTATTTCTCACATAGAAATCCCGAATTCCAATTATGTATTCCCCCGAATTTGGTGTTCATTTTGGATTTCTTCTGTAGCGAAACCTATTGGATTTTCAGCGGACAATAACAATCAGCTGCTAGGGAAGTAATGATGCGCATTTTGTTCATGCACGGAACGCGTCAGCTGAAACGTATTGCGTTGCAAGGTTAGGTTTTATTTTGTTGTCGTTTGTCATGTTCATAATAACAATCATCATCGTCACTCACTGTCGGTTTCGTCGAGCGCGAATGTAACCTGTAACAAGTACTCATGTAGAGGACAGGGCAGAAGAGTTGGAGGGCATAATATGGCAAAAATATAATGAGTGGCGTTCGAATTAACCCCGGCGGAGTTGCCTCTCCGTGTGATTCACGGTTGTTGTAATGATTTTTACGACGTCACTGTAGGAAATCAGCTGTTTTGCGTGAAATTAAAACGTTTATGATTATTGAGTTTTATTGAAGCTGAAATACGCACGCTGCTGAAGGTTCCCGGGTGGATTGAATGTGACAAAGTCCATAAGCGTACACGGAAGAAACAAAGTACTTAAAATTGACTATTTTTAAACATAAAATTGAGTACTGTTGTTGAACTGGAGTAATGGGTAAATTTGATTCTTCCCATTAGGTAAATATTACTTAATGGGTAAGTCCTTCACTGACAACTCCTTTTTGAGTAAAAATGGAAGTTGTTTGCATACTTTTATTATTTGACTTATATCAGATCTATATACCGAAAAACAATAAATATGCTACGGTACTAAACTAGCCGTTGTTGTTAAAAATCGCGGAATTTAAGAAATAATCAAAATCAATTAAATTATCAAGAAAAAATACGTTTTTATTCTTTCATCACGAGAGAAGCACTTTATTTTAAATGTTGTATAACATTTGCTAAATAACCGTGCGGAAATGTGCTCATTGTTTTGTTTTAATAAGTTTTATTGCATTGGGTTAAATTTACCCACCATTAACTTTGGATACAGTTACTCAAATTTGAGTACTATGGCATATACTCAAACTTGGCTTCCCGTACGGAACTCCAGAGTTGGGTGAAATGAATTTAATTTTGGGTACTTCGTTTCTTCTGTGTGGGGTTTTGTTTTTAATTATAAAAGTTCGGCGATTTAGAAAACAAACTAAATTATTCTAAAGTATGCTCAAGTGTGAACGTCAATACTCATAGCGTTTTCCAAAAATGTAAGACTCACCCACTCAATTCGGTTTTGTTTAATTTGTTATCCTTTTTTCTAAAATGAGATGATTTAACCTATCAAATCCAGACGATTGAAAAGGCCTAGCAAAAACAATGATTTGATCGCTCATTGCAAATTAATCACTGATTCAGTAAAACCGAATTCAGAAGCTGATAGGTTCAATTTCTGTTGTTCAACCCAGTGGCCAACAGATGAACCTGTTCAACGAATTCACTCCTCGTGATCTGATGTTCAACCCACGAACTTTTCTGCCACGAACTATTTTTGAGATGCCTCAAAAAATTTCCATTCAAACCCTCTCCTGAGTGGCCCTATATGACAAAGTAATATGTAGAAATATTTTAACGTTCAATATTTAAAAAAAAAAAAATATTTTTTCTATACCGGGTGTCATTTAAAAAAATTGAAAAATGAGAGCGTTACGCAAAAGTTATCAATACACGACACTGAAGAAGTCTGCACATTGTAGACGAAATACGCGTATCTTAACAGAATGATTTCATTCATACATCATTTGATCAGAAATATCTTGCAACAGTTTTGCAATAAATATTCAATTAAGTACTATTAGTATAATTCTTTACTTCAATCTTACTTTTGAAAAAATCCCATACAAATCTGCATATAAACATGTTGAAAATGTGGTTTTTCCTTTCCGAAGTCGGCCATTCGCAGCGAAGAGGAGTTTAGTAATTGCTATCCGGAGTTAATATAGGGGTCAATTATAGAAACCGAGTCGAGCAACTCGACTCGGCACTTGCCACTGTCGATTCGAGCAAAATTGCACATTACAGAAGCCCACTGAATCTGGTCGAGTCGACAACCGCACTCGGCTGTCAACTGTAATGTTGAAAGGTTACAAAATGTCATTGAAATATTACACCATGTAATAATTCAGGACTTCCATCACCTTAGTTGTTACAAGTGTACAAGTACATAAAATAATAATAACATTAATGCATTTTTTCTTCAAAAAACTTCATTTAAAATCTGTTTAAAATCGCAAGTTGAATTTTTTTCGTTTTGTATTTATTAAAATGTGGACAGTAATCAATCTCTTTTCATTGATCTTATCTCGAGGTTTTCTGACTTTCTGCTAAAATCTCCGATCTTTTTCCTGATCTTCTGGTACCTTTAGTGGGATTTTTTTTTCTTAATTGGGGATTATTGTTTTGAATTTTTGGAGGATTTTCTGACCTTCTCGAAAACTTCTCTGATATTTTTCCGAACTTCCAAAAACTTCTTCCCTCTGATCTTCTAAAAAAAGATTTTTTTTTATTTCTATGCTAAGCTTCAGGAAATTTATCTTACCGGCGAACCGACATGTCATCGAATCGATCATTTCGATGAGCAATCTAATCTGTCAAACAAGGTGAGAAACCGACGAATTTCAATTTTTATATGAGTTGGTGTCTTAGCTCATAGTTCGATGCCAACGGGTGAGGAGATGGTGGAGGTGTTCACTATATTTTAATATGGCGTCATAGGCAATAGTTCGGAATAGTTTCTTCCAAATTTTCTGAGACGTCCTCAGGCTCATCTTTTCCAAACTTCGAGGAGTTCTCTACTGAATTAAATTTACTAGGTTAGTTTCATCCTAAACTTCAAGGAATCTTCTTCCTGAACTTCTGGGAAGTATGGCCTTGACCTTCGCGGATGTTTGTTCTTGAATTTTTGAAATATGCTTGCTTGAACTATAAAAAAGGGGTTAAGAAGTAGCCTATACTTAAGAGAAGTCTTTCTCTTTGAGGAAATTGTTTTTCTGATCTTCTGGAAACTTTCTTTCAATACTTTGTAGAATTCTTCCAGAATATTCCTTTCTGAATCTCTAGGGAATTCCCTAAATTTTCTAGGGAGTTTCCACGATTTTCAAAAACCTTACAGAAGTTCTTTGTGGCTTTATCAACATACTAAAATTTTGTACAAAATTTGAAAGAAATTTACGAAAAGTTCTCTCGGATTTTTGTGTTACGAATATTGTGCAGAACTTTCTAAATTTTCGTAGAACTTCCGTAGAATCCTAAGTGGATCTATCGGAAAGTTTATTCAAATTTCGACATGCTCATATAAGTTGGCATTGTTTGAAAAACATGCACACAACTCACTACTTTTCGGAAAATTCTGGGAAAAAAATTAGAAGAGCTGATACGTTCATAAATTTGCCTATTATAACTACCATCAAATTTATAAACTAATCAAAATCTGCATAGAAATTACAACTTGTCTTTGACAAGTCCTATTAACGTGCGTGAAATTCGTAGTTCATGTATTCGATAATTATGGAAATCTATTATAACATACTCCTTTGTGAGCTATCGGATGCTGATTGAATGCTGAATCAGATTTATTTCCCGCCTCGTGTGTTTAATAGTATTCAAACGAAAAATAAACACTTACTTTTTGCTATTCCAACCCAAGGCGCATTGATAGTCCTAATGAATCGAGCTCTTGGCCAATTTCCTCCTACTTCTGCTTTACATTTATTTAGCTGACTCCAACTCCCCAAAAGCCTCTGGCGACGTCCACATGCATTTTCATCAGTTAAACTATTTGTTTTTTTATGAAGAGTGTCACGAGATATTTACGGGAAAATTCATTGTTTACGTTTATCAGTGAGGTCGTAATGAAAAATCTTTGTCAAATTGTACCTCTATTTTTTATTTTGTTAAGGAAGTTACCTCTACTCATAAAAGATAGGTTTGAAGTACTTTACAATATGCAATGTATTAGTACTTAAAAATAATATATGTAAAAGAATGCAAAAGCCAGCAAAATAATTACTTAAACAGTTTAGGTAAGAATTGTCTATCTGTACAGAAAAACAGCGTATCGTTTTGGATATAGCGTTCTCGATGTAGCGGCTTATACCAGTCATCTTAAGTTAACCATAAGCCATTGTGTGTTCAGTTTAAGATTTCCATAAAAGTTAGGAAAAAAAATGTACATAACAATTAACAAACAGTTTCTCAATGGAATTTTATTTTGCTTAGGACTAAACAAAAAGTTGAAACCTTTCCATTGTAATCTAACTTAACACAAACGCAGCCAGAACGAAAAAGGATCCAGGAAATAGTTGAGTTAGATGACGCCCAAATATTTTTGTTTGTCAATATTGATGCTTGCAGCATATCAAGGACATGCATGATACAAGAGTCGAAGCGGCAAGGCCTAGTGTGTTGCATTAACCGCATAAGATGATTCTGTAAAATGCGTTGAATTCAAATGATGAGATTTTAACCGCAAGCAATTTTTGAATCTACAGGAGAAAAATGATGCGTGGATGTACTGTACCATACGCTCCGAAACAAAAACTTAAAACCGTTTACTGAAAAACTATGCTCCTTATTTACTAAAAAAAGCCCAAGTATAACTTTAAATTTAGAAAAAATCAGATTCTTCTTACCTGAATTTCAAGCTTTTAAAATAATTCTTTAGCCGGCTTTTTCAGTGTTCTAAATACACTTCCACAGTTATCAATTAGAACTTTCGATGCCAGATACCATTTACACATTAACTATAATTGTGTGGCAAATATCGCATTATCGTATTAAGCTGTTTTCTAGTTCATTATGCCAGTCATAGTAAGCGTTATGTTCTGTTTTAAGGGAATTCAGATATTTATATGGCTACGCTACAATTGTTGGTAACCTTGTAAACTGTAACTTAAATTGAATACTTTAAAATTGTAGTGATTAATTGACATAAATTGAATTTAATTGTAAAATTGAAATCGAAACCAACAAATAAGGTAAACAAGAATACAAGATCCAACAGTGGTAGTAGAACAACTAGAAGTTGAAATTGCAATTCGTTTCTGTTGCTTTGCACGAAATTTCACCGTTACTGGTTTCCAAGATGCGTCAATTCCTCAGATTACCTAATTGAAATAATCGTAAAAAATCAAATTTTTGCGTTCAAAATTTTTCAGATTTTCATCTCTATAGCGAAGGGTGGCTTGACTTCAATTGTGTCTTCAAATTTAGTTAAACCACAAACAAATACACATTTTTTAGACTAGTAAATTCATTCTTAAAATTATAGTCATACAACTTCCCACCGACAGCCCTCTCAATTTAAATAGACGGTCCTACTATTTTTAGAAGATTGGAACTGTTACCAATCCGACTGTTTTTCTACCTTAAGCTTCAGGTACGATTTCTTAGTCACAATCCAAAATCCCAAAACAGCTGCTCAAGTATTCATTGGCCCCCCGTTCTCGGGCTACCAGAGGTTGGTTCCACTGATTGCTTTCCGAGGGCATAGCGCAGTACAGCAGCAGGGGCCGCGTCTTATTCTTCGTCGTTTGGTGGTAATCTTAGCTTATTATCACTTCCCCCTCAACATTATTCGATTTCATTCGACGTTATTTCCTCAACAACCAACGAGTTGTGTGTTATAATAACACACACACACGCAAGCACATGCACTGAGGCCAGTAGGGTTCTTCTGTCTATGGATAAGAAGCATCACTCGGAACGAAACACCATCACCGACGACGACGAGGAGGGGTGCATCATCAGGTGGGATTCGAGGGGGGACCGGGGATCGAAGAATTACAAGTGGAAAACGAAAGCGCTACTGCGCTGTGCAAGGTGCACTGATACGGAAGAGCGCGCCGCCAGAGTCAGTCCCAAACCTACCTTGAAAGAATGAAGGAATAAAGAAAGAAAAAAGATTCCCCACTCTGGAATGCTGTTGGGGAAGGTGTTCGGTGTGGCGGAGCAATGAAATCCGGTGTGTGTGGAAGGAATCCGAAAGAATTAGGGGAAATAGCTCAACAACTAGCAGTAGCAGTATCATCGAAAGAAGAGGTACAGTTGCGTACAACGCAGCGGACATGCTTCTTCCTGGTAGCTCCCGGTTTCCATTCACGTAGTCAGGGTTATAAACCTCTTGCAAGATTACCTCAGCCAGCATCTGGATCAGCGTGCCACATATTTGCGCGCCAAGTTCCGGAATTGTTTATCTCAATCACCCCGGCGATGTGCACTCGACGCCATCCGGTTGCAGTTAGTCACTCAGGCAGTCAGCTGAGTTTCGCGGCGTGTGGAGATTCATATCACGACAATAGTGAACCTGGGGATTCCCACAGAAGCATCACCACCCTCAGCCGATCATCAACAACCGCGGAGCACCGGAACGACTCGGCAGCAGTACAATCATCGTGTTACTATTAAATACATCGCGCTTGGAATGGTTTTACTTTTAAATTGCGACGCCGGCTGCGAAGCGGCGTGGACGGCGATGATGCATTTCCAGTGTAAATAATTATCATTTGTGCTGCACAGACCTAAAAATAGACTCGGCTCTCGGGGCTGTCCGGGGCTGTTCGTGTAGCATGCTATTTACTACAGCTGTAGTAGCAACGTTCATTGCAGTCTCAAGTACTGCTTTCCAGTATAGAACACATTTTGCGCCGCGTAGTAGTTGATGATGGTGATGAGGGTGATGCATGGAGGGTGATCTGGTTGGGAGGGAACAAAACAACAGCTCGACAGCTGTAATAATAGCTGGATAATTGAAGGCACTGGATACAGCATCAGCAACAATCATATGGATGTCGAGAGTACCGGACAACTCACTGATACTGATCGATCTTCATGTGTACAAGGCGTAGGTACCAATACGGGAAGAACCTTCTTTTTCGTCGACGAGGCTAGTGTCGTTCTGTATGCTTGAAAACATCCTAGACGAAATGAGTGGTTTGTTGAGGAGCAGATTACTGGAACACATGATTAAACACACATCACTGTCGTGTTAAGGAAAGAAAGTGCAAAATAGAAAGTGTTTGATTTATCATGCATAGTTATTGGCAGTTGCAAATTAATGTTTGAATAAATCATCCATTGTACTTAGTAGATTGAGATCGGTGGTTAATAGCACATAAGAATTGACCAGAGTAAGTCAGGTTTGGCAATGCATAAGGGCACTTACGAAATAAATTGAGCTTGGGAGGAAATGCAGACCAAGAGCATTTTTTTTTTTCATATTCAAGCGATTGGTACCTTTACGGTATTTGCTGCTTTGACTTTTTAGGAGTTATATGTAATTGTGAAGATCCCGCAGATGATTGATAGGCCAAACACTAACGTTTTAATTAATTAAAATAAATAAACACAATTTTCGGTTGATATTCAGTTGAATTTAAGCAAATTAGTTGAAAACTGTCTGAACTGATCCAGCTAACAAAATCAATTATTTAAGTTACTACATTGTTTTTCTTAGCTATTCAAGCTTTTTCCCATTGGGATCAATGCTGATCAACAAAAAGACATTTGACGTATAAAACTTGAAAGCATCATCCAACTTCATTTCATTCCGTATTACAAACAACCAACCACATGTAATTAATTGAATAAGTTACACAATAACGTAGCTAGCACTAGATTTCAAAGTGCTATAGTTTTCCGATTTCAGAAACTTATCAATTTATGAGTCATTATATACATAAAAAAACACAGCAAAAAACGCACTTACCGGAACAGTATTGAACCTGCAAATGAGTAGTTTGACATTGAGTTTGTTGAACACAATCTTTAAACTTTTCCATCAGTGCTTAAGAATCCCGAAAACCGTCTATTATCAAGTTCGATTTTATTGAAATCCAATGCAGACAACTTTAACCGGCTATAAATTAACTACAGAGTCGTTTTGATTTTCATCGGAAACTTTTTTTCCAAGAACACAATGCAATCCAACGTTTATGGTAAAAGTTATTTGAATAAAACTGATTGCTATTCAATCGAATGGCTCATTGGACAGTTTTTTTGACAGCACTGCCATCTACAGCGCCCGAACTAGTATTTAAATGTTGTCCCAAGATAACGTATCTTCATAAAAAAAATGTCAACTATTTTTAATTGAAAATCTAGGAAAATTTTAATTAACACTTCATTTCATCAATGCTAAACAAAAACTGTTACAAACTATCTCTAGTAAACGCGAGCAAATTCCTTCAAATTCAACTATAGAAAGCTTATACTTTGACAGATAGGCCATTTCGTCTGAAACTTACAGCCATCTTCAGTGTCGAGTGCTCGGTTTCTTTTTCTTTTTCAGATTGAAAATTGAGATAAGTCGCAGAATGTGGTATTTGAAATCTCTGCAGGAAGCTGGAACATTTTGCAAAATGTCGCTCTTCCGAACTTATTTGACAAAAGCACAAATGAGGCGAAAACACCTTCGATTAAATTAAGTATTCAATGAAACGTTCCTTGCAAAACACAAATCAGATATTTACAGCGGTCATAATACTTTAAAAAAAAAACAAAAACAGTCATCAGAAATCCTATATGTCTATATTCGTACAAGTTGTTTGAACGTGTACGTAATTTCTATTGGAAGTTGGGATTTTGGATGTCACAGAACCAATTTATCAACATTCTCCAGGCTGTATGTAACTCATTAGCTTTTCAATACTCTTTCAAGTGCTAAGGAATCTTGATAACTTAAACGGAAAAGGTTAAGTTTATCTTATATTAGTATAAGCAATTTTTAGGTTTACATCAAAACGGTAATGGAAAGGAAAAATCATTATGATGGATTTCAAATTGATCCAATGAACGCATGAACTCTGAGCAAGATGCAAGTTAATTGGTATTACGCAGTTTTGGAAGTAGATGCCCTTTTACGAGCATCTCAGTTAATGACTATGTGAGGTAGGTTTCATTAAATTACCTACCAACGACTTTCAAATGTGTTCTGAAATCCTTTTATGGCTTTTCCACTAAGATCAAGGACTTTATTTGAACCTTGTCACGAATTTCCTCCCGATTTCGGGACCTTGAGTTTGTAACCTTTAGCTCGCTGTATGTGGCTTTGTTTCAGATTTTATTGAGAAATATTCATATCTGCCTAGCATCGAGATAGGGTTTTTTGAAGGTCTTCCCTCTCTAAGTCTTACTGGAAACTTTCTGCAGATTCCGGATAAATTTTTCCTTTGAAATTTCTCCATTTTGGGGATATTGGGGGGTCACTCCCCCAGGCGTGGGGTAAACAAAAGGGGATCAGTACTTTTCTTTATTTTGATGGGAGCTCCAATCAATGCTTGTTTTGCCTTATATATCTGAAGATTTTGAGCGTATAAGTTTTGTGTTACAAATTATGAGCACGATTCCTCAGAATAATTTGCCAACTGTACCTGTGATTCTGCAGGTATCGCATCTTTCTTAAGGTAGTAGGACTTTTAGCAGACTGTACTTAAGATATCAATACCCAAACGTTGAGCCAAAAAAGTCTAGCTGTACACAGATTGCTCGAGAACATTTTGATACGTCTCGGCGCTGTACCGCTTAGTGCCTCGGCAATTAACGGCAATTAAGGGTCTTCATTCAGTTATACTCAGCTTGTTTATATGATTGAATGGTTACCACAGAGAGCCAACACGCTGTCGTCCACGGGTCGAAGTTCGTTGATGGCTCATTATTATTTTACTTATATGAGCCATCATTGGACCCCTTGTCTAACGCTCATAAACGAATACAATTTACGTACACATTAGTCTCTTTCAAGGCAAATTGATAGGGCATTTTCTTCTCCAGTTGATCCATAGCAAAACATGAAATCATGCGAAATTGCAATATAATCTTGCTTTTTTATTTTAAGGTTAATGAGTTGTATTGAATCATGATAAAATTTGTTCTCGAAACTTACTGTTGATTCTGAGTATTTCTTGTTCTTGTTTTCGAAAGAATATATAGTTTATTATGAGAATATTACTAATGGTTTTTTGTGTCTTCTATTCGTGGTTCAAAGGATCGGTCAAGCAAATTTTGGACAGTATTCTGAACTAATTTTTCGATTTATGATACAGAGCTAATCCTGATCACAATTCCTAACAAATTCTGCTGAGGATTGTTCGCGAATTTTACTGAAGATGTTAGAGTATCTTGTTTTTCATTTTAAACAATATTTGGCCTTCTATTCCGATGTTTTTGTAATAACGATAAATATTCTTTGAGTAGTATTTGCAAGGATCTTCACTTGTGATTTGTGCACAATCATGATAAGCGTTGTCAGTAAACCCTTCCCCGGATTCTGCGCAAATTTTGGTCAACGTAATAAGCGTACCTTGGCAAATATGCTGAAGGGAATTCAGAATCTTGTGGTTTATGTGCAAATTATATGCGGGGCTCTGATTCGCCCTGAATTCTTTTGGCCAATCTTATCGTGTCATACTATTCTGAACAAAAACAAACTCTCTGGTGTTAGCAACTAGTTTTCCTTAGGGTACTTACTAGGTTAGTAAAAAAGTTTTGAAAGGGGAAATGAAAATACTTTCTTTTAGGAAATCACTTTTATTGCCCATAAGATCAATACACTTAGTCCAACGATCTTCCAACTTTGTTGTCCCATCACGGAAGTGACTTTCTAGAATGCCTGCAAAACACTCCTCTACGACGGCTATAACCTCTTCGTTTGATGAAAAATTGCATTCCACGAATGATTTTTTTGAGGTGTGTGAACAGCCAGAAGTCAGAGGGAGCTAAATCTAGCCAAAAGGGTGGATTCACTGATTTACACGATGGGTTTTGCGGTGTGTGAGCAGGCGCATCTTCTTGATGAAAAATGTTTGTTTATTCTTCAAACTACGTCTTTTTTACAATTTTTTCATCCAACTGGTAGAAAAGGTCACAATAATAATCAGAGTTTTTGTCTTATCAGTTTGTAGATACTCTATCAATAATATTTCTTTTATATCCCAAAAACGACGCTAACACCTTCTTGGCCGATTTCTGTACTTCGGAGCCGAAGGGCCTGGTTCACGCCACTCCTTAGCCTCTTGTTTTGATTCAGAATCATAGTGGAAGACCCAATTCGCATCTATAGTGATGAATCGACGCAGAAAATCCGTATTTATGCTTTCGAAATTGCTCCAATTGTTAATCAGATAGTCGCATTCGAACGTGTTTTTGTTGCATTTTTAGCAAATGCGGAACCCATTGTGCATACAGTATTTTGAGACACAAAACTTCAGCCAAAATATGCCATGTTGTTCGATGTGAGATGCCTATGGTATCAGCTATCACATCCACAGTCGATCGATGATCTTCCAAAACCATATCCCTTATTTTCTCTATGATTTCTGGTGTTGATGCACTTTTTGGACTTCCTGAGCGTGGATTGTCTTCAACGCTTGTACGGCCACGCCTTAAATCCAAAACCAAAGAATTTAATCACCGCACTATATTCAGATTTTTCCATTGTTAAATATACACTGACACGTCAACTTCAAATGGCTTGATAACAAAGAATGAATTGACAGATCGAAATAAAATGTTGAGTATGTTCTTATGAAAGATGAAATATCAAAATGGCGTAGAAATTCTGGTTTTTCTACTGCTCCATAGATCTCGCTTTCAAATCTTTTTGACTAACCTGATAGTAAACTTATTCGAGGTATGCGTTGAACGAAGCTCGGACTGTTAACCAACTCTGCTCAGTATAAGTTAAGGAATTTTGCTCGAAAGTCCGAGTTTGTTCAGTATATCACATTATATGTCTTATTTTTAATGTTGAATGATTACATTCTTCCATCAATCCTGAAATATTTATTTTTATTTATTCCGAGGCATTTTAGAACCCTATTTAGCATTGTTCGTTCTATAACGATCTACTGCGAGCAAAGTATGCTTACTCAAGTAAGATTGCCAAAACCATCGAGTTTTATTAAGTTTTATTAAAGTTTTCTCAAAGTCACTAGAAATGAATTGGGTTTTATTATGGCAGTAAGAGGTGCCAATAGGTTTCAAATTTTAGTCAGGTTTATGAGAACTTACACAGCTTCTTTATAACGATCTTAAAATCTTGTCTTCTAAAGTTTCTTTTCTTCCTATCAAAGGTTTTATTTCGACTTTATGAACTCGTAAAATGCTGTTTTGAAATGCCGTTTTAGGACTCATTCAAATTATATTATTATAGTCAGTTATAAAAGCATTTTAAAACCATTTAGCCTCCAGTAAATGCATTAAACGGCAAATTGGCATTGTGGAAAGTCACCAAATGACCAAATAGTTTTATAGTAGCCTTTGCGAAGATAAATTGGCTTTTTGGAAAAACTGTGGTTTCATCCAATCGCCATATTGAAATATTTGAAATAATTGAAATGTGGAAAAATACACTCAATTTTTAATGTAAGGCAAATGAACTGTAGTTCACCATAAAATGCACTTATGATTTGGAGCAGAATACGCTATAAAAAAACTCAATTTGTTTTGGATATTTTGCTATCCAACAAAGTTTGCGGCAACGCTAGAACTTTTTTCTTAGGTATTATTTACTGTTAAATGAATCAGAAGAGCAGAGAATCGAACAAAGCAGTACAACACAAACCAACCACGATAGCACCGTGAAGTTTGACAATTTGGCCACTTGGTCCTATGCTGGTTTTGATGGCAGCCACTAGGTTTTATGAAGGTTCTCAAGTGATCATAACATCTTTCACTAGAACATTTTCAAACTCTTTATCGTCTTGTAAAGGTTTTATTCATTTGTTTTCACAACCATCTATAGAGTGGGCCACTTTGTACACATTTCGGATTTGATGCGTAGAGGAGGTGTTGTTGGACAAAACACTTTTGAATGTAGTTTTATCAACAAAGCCGGGAGGAGTGCTATACGGCTGGAGTAAAACTAAAATTGTTTCTTGGGTACGTCACTGTCCAGTAATTTATTTATTTATTTATTGTCTTCAAGCAAATGTAGACCTTTTTATTTACAATAAATATTTAACTGGCTAGCCGTAAAAAAATTAAATTGGTGTACTTTTATTCATTGTCACATCAATTGTTTCGCAATACTCGTTATAACAGGACATCATTCTATTTAAAGGCCCATTCTTGTGATACTTTAATTGAATCGTTTTTCGAATTCTGACAACTTATACGCAAGTTTGTTTGTTGAAAAATTAAAACAAGTTGTGATAGAATCAAGAGAATCATAAGTATTTGTTGCTCATTAGTGTTGGTGAAAAAGATTCTGATTAAATGCGTCAAGTTAGGATACAGATCAGAATTATAAAACAATGGAGCTAAGGATTATGCGAGTTTTGCTGCGGTTGTAAGAGTGTATTGTTCGGCATTCTCAATAAATAAGATATACTATTTACCATCCGAAACACCGTGTTATATTAGTAATAAAAATAGTTATAGTCTCGGTGCACTATCTAGCATTATTGTTTTCCGAACTATGCATAAGAACCCTTGGAAAGTTTCATAGAGGAGTACCATTGAACCATTGACGAAAGAGAGCGAGAAAAGAGAGAATCTTTCATTTCAACTTTCGTCGTTTTTAAACTCCAATCAAGTATTATTTTGAAGGCGTCCTTATAAAACGTAGTTTTATAAAATTCTCAATTTCATAGCTCATAAAATCCTTTCGTATTCTTGTTTCTACAATAGGCACACGACCCATTATCATTTGTTTGATTAGTATGCTTACCTTCATAAACGAGCCTTCCAAAGTGCACGGTGCAACATATATTCGCTGTACGTTCGCAATTCATTCAAATGAAAACAAATCTCGCGTTAAACTGCAAGTGCACTCGGCTAGTAGAAAGAAGCCATACAATAGCGACCGACAATCGAACCGTGCACCAAGCCACTCACTGCCTATATGTGCGATTATAGAGCAAGGTGAAAAAACGTAAACAAACCATCAGGACGTCTAGTACATCTGCATGGGCACACTCGTCCCCCCATCGTCGACGTCGAAACAAATCGATACTTTAGCAACTACCAACTCACACTAAGGAGGGGTGCTGGGGGTGACGGAAAGTTATCGTTCTATGCTAATGAAAATGAATATTTTTTTTTTAGGAGAGGTTTTTGTTTTTCCTAGTGAAAAGAGAGGGTTGTTTTGTGGTCGTTGTAGTTGTTGGGTACTTATTGCATTGAAAGGCTGAGAGGGTGTGCTGGTTGTTAGCACTATTTTCGATCGTGGGAAGTTCTACCAGCCGAAAGCTGAAATCCAGATTAGCTTGTCCAGGCCATTACCATCACGTCGGGAGCCGTCTACTATCGACATAATGAAACTTTCGTGTAAGCGAAAATCATCGATGGGGTTGGGGTAGTATTTTTTTTGTGTTCGTCATATTTATAGCGCCATGTGATATCTACGCTCTGGAACGGGCGTTTGTTTTTATTCTCAAGCAATTTAATACGATTTGCGGAGAAAAATATGCAATGGCATTGCGTTGACGCAGCAGAGAGGTGCACGGTATGAAACACCATCTGTTTGTAATTTGACACGAAATGTTGAAGCGTAGTAGATGATACACCAGGGCATCGGAAACATGTGCTCGAGGATTATGTGAGTAAAATTCCACAATGTTTAAAGAACAGGGTTCCTAGAAAATTCCTTGTATAAGTTGAAAAGCTAGTGTTTTTCAAAAAAAAAAACTATGTCAAATTACGCTTGCAATTCATTAAGATAACTAAGATTTGATAATGTAAGCTTGTTCGTCACAAGGGACAAGGACGTGTCAAAACATTTCATTAAAAAAAAAACAAAAAAAAAGCATTCCAACCACCTCTTGTCGCGTAAGTTCTGTAATCTGTGCACCCGAGAGCAACAACCGCAACGTCCAAGATCGTCAGAGAGATCGCTTACAGCCGGTAGTGGGACGACTACCGGTGAATGGAACTACACAGTTCACGATGCGGAACAGCGACTAGGCGCCATCAATTTTCGACGTCGCCATTATTATGAACCATTCACGTTTCAGCCCCTCCGAACACCTCGCCATAATCTACACGGCTCGATAGTAGTGAGGCTCGTCGTGCACCTGAATGCGCACTTTTTGCAGTGCACCACAACACGACGCCAATAATTGTGGGATGAAAATGGCGGTTTTGGTAGGGCTCACCTGGAGAAGCGGGCAAAACAACACGCGACCCTGTGCAATATGTACTTCAACGACTAGCCAGAGGAAACGCCATGCACGAATGCCTGGATGTGTGAGTTTTTTACGTCTCTCAGCTGTGATTGTGTTTACTATTGTCAATAATGCATCGTGTGTATGCAGTTCTACTCTACCTACGATGACGACGGTTTTGTAGTAGATCAACCGACTGGGGCTTTTTGCGTCGTTGTTTTGAACTCTTTGCAGTCGAATTGAACCGGCAAACTGGTGCATGCAATTGCAGTGGGATGGAGGTGTGCAGGTGTATGAGGTTTGTTTTGCTATTGTTGACTACGTCGAATCATATCGCGATGATTGCACTCTCGCCGTCGATCGAATGCAACGTTAGAATTAAAAACGACGGTTGGCATAGGAAAGGGGTGGCTCCATTATAGTTATTAGGGAGTTATTGTTATTGTTCGCTCAGCACAAGGACAGGGGTTGCGGAGCCGTAATTCGAGGAATCACGGTCAGAGGCTAATTAGGAATAGGCCTACTGGCGCCAATCGGCTGACAACTGTGTGCGATAAGCGCAGATACGCAGTCGTCGCACATATGAATGTTGGTGAGCCGACTGGGGGTGGTCGGCGGCGATGGTGGAAGTCTCACAAATAGGATTATGTGAGGTGTGTGAATTGTATATCGAAGTTCGCGTGCGCACGTACACCTGTAACAGCTGGCATCGCAAAAAGCTAATCAGCTGGACGCTTCATCCCGCATCAGAACAACCTTGAAAGCAGCTTTCTAAATAGGTGGCAGAAGGTGGATTTTAGAGGCTACATCGTGGTTGATGTGGAATGTTGAAATCCGGGAATCGATTATAACAATTTCACAGAATAAGGGATTTTCAACCAACTATCAAAATCTATATACTCAAAATAATCATTAAAGCATTCATTTTTTGAATATAAGTCTTGCATTCAACGTAATTGACCACTATTAATCTACATTGGTGAACCAAAGGTTGACCATTTATTTGGTGTATCATCTATCTGATCAAAATTGACCCGGATTGTTTAAAAAAAAAATCTTCATGTGCATTGTCGTACAAATCCTTGTAAGTCAATACAAGGATGCGAACGGTTAATCCAATCTCATATACACCTCTTGTTTCTTCGAAGAATTTATGTCCTCCATCGATTAATGACGTGTTCTACCGAAGCGGATATTTAAGTTTCGGACACAACAAAAAAGCCACAGGCTGTCTAATTTGGTGAATACGGTAGTTGTGCGATGACTTTTGTTTTATGTTTGGCAAAAAACTCCGTCACAAATTCAAATCCGAAAAATCCATGAATTATCTGCCCACGAATCTGTTCGTCTACGACGAATTACCCGACCTAATCGCTTCAAAACTGCCATGCAGAACTCCTTATTGATGGTGAATCACTTCACGACAATCGAAGAAAACGACCAGCATCACCTTAATTTTCGACCGACTTTGACGTGGTCTTTGCTGCTTTCCCATGCTCTCTATCCAAATCGTTTCACTTGGGTGCCCTGATGGTCCCTCACTTTCCCCGTTATATGTTATTTAATGTTATGTTATATTTAGTATATTTTGTTGCAGTAATTTGATTGCTTACCCCATTACAAGACTATTCACACATGAAATCATCCGCGACCAACTCGGCAGAACGCGCCCATACCCCTTTCGGAACCGATGGGCAGGGAGATGTTGAATTTCTCTTCTGTCTTTCTAATGCACGACGATTCGAGTACAATTTTCATAACTTTTTTGATGTTATTTTCGTTAACATAGGTGGATGGACGACTTGCATGAGGAAAGTTTTCTACGAATGTAGAATGTAGAGTCTACAAAACGCTTGTGTAAAATGTAGAATGATTTCGTTGCCACTATTCCATTGGAAACACAAAATTTCAAGCAATTTCGTTGCTCAATTTTTTTTTCATGTTAAAAATCGCCACATAAACTTTTGGCGTCGTAAATGACAGTTGTGACAACTTAAAAAAATGATTGGGTTTAAAACCGTGCAGTTTAAATCCACCGGTCCGTGTCAATTTTGATCGAAGTCAGCTGAAGTTGCACAGAAAACCAACAGAATGTCACTTGGGAGTAGTGAATCATTCTCAATGTGCAAATTCTGATGTCCTCATTTATAAAATCAATAATTTCGCCGGCCATGTCCTTGTAGGTTAATTAGGAAACGGAAAGAATGTTAGTTCGATACTCTTTGCTGCTAAATGCCGTATATACTAATGCATCCCCACGAGTGTCTCGGGAAATAAAATTGTTGGTGGGGTGTTTTTTGTAGGTTTCATCTTGGTAGATCAGACAATAGTGAGTGTAACTATTTATCCGTGTTTTATATTATTTTCCATTGATAAGATTTAACGACGATGCATACCGATTTAAACCAACGGTAAGGATGCTCCTTGGGTCACTCACAAAGTTTGATTGTGGGTTTTTCATTGGGAAAACTAGGTATTTTTAAAGTTACGCTTCAGAGCAGATTTGACCCCATTTAAATCGATAGTAAGGAGCTGCCTGGACCACCCACTGAGTTTGGTAGTGGCTTTTCATTGAGAAAATAGAAAATTTATAAAAATACATTTTATAAACTATTTTACTACTGAAACTATTATCTGCATCGAGCAAATTAGTCTTTCTAGCAATGTATTCTAATACACCTAAAATTACAATTGAAGGATTTGGTGAAATTGGAGTCCCTTGAAGCATTTCGTGCCTACTGAAAACTTTAGGCTTCTATCGATTTCCAAACTCATCAGTTTTGTACCAACCGGGAGAGACTTGGATCAATGATTTCATTATAACCAATTCGCTCTAACAATGTTTTGTGATATATTGGGTGATATATTGGGCGGAATATTGTAATTTGATAAATCTCCTTGCAGATGTCTCCGAATTTGGGAGATTGACAAACAATCAGTGGTTAACCAACTATAGCAAGATGCTAAGAAGCGAACCGGAATACTCTCTCCTCAAATCGCCAACTTTGTTGATTTGACGCTAAGAAGATAAATTTGGTTTAAAAATACAGCAGGGTAGTTGATCAGATACCATGTTACCTGTTCAGGATATTCCATGAGCTAAAAGATTTTCCTGATGACCCGTAATAGTGACCAATCGCGACATATCGTAGTCAATTCATCAGAAATCAAGAAAATGACCAAAAGAGCCCATAGCAGGTTCCGGAAGATCCGTGAAAGTGGTCAATTTATGGTTTCATTAGAGAGCAGCCTTGCGACATATCAACATTTTCTGAACTGCAAAGGCAATTCATAAAAAAAACAAGACAATAGTGCAAATATTATCGATGGGCAATGTATCTTATTACATTTTCCTCCTAGTCCTGTGTACGCTATCAGGCCAGGCACATTCACGCTGTGTCAGCTTTTAAACACCACCCTAACAGTTGCTCAAACATGTGTCTGAAGCACTCTCTTGCAACTATTGCCGTGGGTATACAGGGTATCTCACAATAGGTGTCACTAAACAAAATTGGATTACAGCAAAACAAATCAACCAAATTGTAGCATTTATTTTTCATTTGATCTATACATGTTATGAAATAAACAATATGAATTCAATTTGAATCTCTCGCCATTTTCCTTGATAACTTTGCTCAGACGCATTGTAAACCCATAGCAGCTGGCACGCACGATTTCCTGAGGAATTTGGTCCCAAAATGTTTCTTGAATCAATCCAAACTAAGCCCTTTCGTAGAGCCAATATGTTGAAGCATATAACCATAAACAAAGTAGTCAAGTGGGTTGAGATCCGGTTAAGATGCAGGCCATTCTTCGCTTGTGATGAAATCGGGAAAATTTTCCGCGCACCACGCTCTTCTTTGCCTTGTGAGCTGGAGATGAGTCCTGTTGGAAACAATATGGTGTATACCCATACCGCGTTGAAGCATGAGGAAGCAGCTGGTTCTTCAAAACCTGCTCGATGTGATATTCGGTATAATTGATATTGATTTTTACGTTAGGTTCTATGAAAAAAGAGGAAGTTTTCCTCTTCGGGAAACGACGCCCAATACCATGATTTTCGATACATTCTGATAGCGTTCTGCAGCTAGTTTATCTCTTGAAGTATTGGTAAACTTTTGCCAAAACTACACACGGTCATTTTGTTGATTATGACTGTGCTGAAGAAGGAAGAGCTTTTCATCCGAATATCACACAGTCACCGTGCCGAACCAAAAGATTTCTGCTTCTTGGACCCTGGTTTGCTTTTGACGTTCCGTCAACCCCTGAACCCCTTGTTTCTTATTCATTGAAGCGGGGACATTTGAATTGTTTGCTCAATTTACGGCCAGATTACGTCTTACATTTGATCATTTTCTTCGTTCTGGCAGTTCGTCTGGCACCTCCGTTGTGTTGAATATGGACATTTCCAGTTTCCTTGAACAGTTTCAAGGTACGAAAAACAAAACGCTTACTCACTCCGAACTCCTTAAGGCTATTGAATATCGGACACGGTCTAAGCTTTGGCAAATGTAATTTTATAACTTGCTTCCGTATAGCTTCCTTGGTTTGTTAAACATAAATAAACGGAATCGCTGACTTATCCTCAGTGATACGCTGTCAAAAGAATACACTCAAAACGGGTATAATCGATTCCGCTGTTGAAATTACCCAGCTGAAATAAACCAAGACTGAAGAAGGTGACACCTATTGTGAGACACACTGTATTGACCACTTCACAGTGGATCAACTCCATACAAATATAAAATCTAATATCTGATTGCTAACTTGAAAATATCATTGACTATGGTGGTTCCAATAATTAGTTGTTTTTAGTTCCAACATAAGTGCTTCATGACCAACAGATTTTTTTTTCTAATAATAATGATGTCCATTATTTAGGATAGTTCTAAATCGCTATACTATTGTTACTGAACGAAAACAACTTGTGTCATCAAATCTAGCAAATCTCAACAACCTAGACAAGTATCAAATTTTCACTTAAGTTTAATTCCATTTATTCTAAATTAACCACACCCATTCAAACATGGTGCATTAAAGACAAAACCGAAACAGTAAGAAAATCTGGTTTCTTACATTTTTCCCTGCTCGGCGCCTCCGTGCACTCGCTCTGGCGAGCACTTTCTGGTCTGGAATGACGTTGCGCATTCAAGCTGAATAAATTATATCAGTCGCATTCAAACAGACGTGCTATCGCCACGTGAGCCTAACGCCACCTGACCCTGACCCCACGTCACCAATAAACGCCACCGTCGTCGTCGTCGTCGTCGTCATCCTCATCGTTGACCAGCACGCTGCTACTAGTGGTGGCCACGGCAGCAGTCCATTAGAAGTGCGCCGAACTGCGAAAGCCGCTTACATGCTGGCCTCTGCAATTCGTCGTCGTCGTCGTTCGTGTGGTTGACCTTTTTTCTCTCACAAGAGTTCGTCTAGAGTTGCCGAGTATCGGAGAACATTCTGAGGGCTAATAAATTATTCAATACGTCTAACCCTTTCTACCACCTTTGTCGGGAAGCACTCTAGCGGTGTTCCTTCTCGCGGTGCTTCAAAAAATGTTACCTCCAAAGCGACTCAATTTACGAAATAGGACTGTGTGGGGTGAAATTAAACATTAAAAAAAAGTTCATTAAATTATGCATCAGCGTCGCGATCTTGGATATATGGGAAATCGATTTCGATTTCGTTGATTTTTTTTTGCTCCGAAATTAGGAACACATTTCGCTGGCAAAATTGAGGAAAGAAATGTGGCTTTCCTGCTAAGACCGAAAGCACATGTTTGCGGCACGTGTTTCTAATTCACTTTAATATTGCGACTGCACATGTCTTCGAATATAGGTGTCCTAAAATGTAGAAGTGCAAAACGAATACACAGGTAAGAAAGCCAGGGTGGGACTGCTACCACGACAGCTGCTTTCTCAACCTCCGGAAGATTGCACAACTGGGTTCACTCGATGTTTAGTATGTATGGCGAAGGAGCAGTAGAATTTTTTTTAATCAGTAAATAACGATCTACGTCGACATACAAAGTAGTACTGTGCGGTAAATTACCTGTGTATACAAATGCGATATTTTTTGCTGCTGAAATGCCGCCAGAGTGCATTACGTAACAACGCTTATCCGCCACCGGCAAAGATCTCTCTCTCTCTCTCTCTCTCTCTTCCCCTGGGAAGAGGGGTAGCGTCGATATCA
Organism: Aedes japonicus; assembly: GCA_034211315.2. NCBI lineage: Eukaryota > Metazoa > Arthropoda > Insecta > Diptera > Culicidae > Aedes > Aedes japonicus. The sequence continues at coordinate 4,688 of JASCZW010010610.1, read as the reverse complement.
GAATTTAATAAAAAAATATGCAAGCTGAAAAAACAAACGTCGCGCTCGTGTGGTTGTGGGCGATAAGAAACGGAAAGACGTTCAGAGTTGCAGTCAGGTTTGCATACGGGAAGGTGAATCCTTGAATTCTGGTTTCATTAGTTTTCGGAAGCTGTCGGTAGGTTGAGGAAGATTCTGTTTTTGCGGAATTTTCCCGTAAATTTCAGCAGAACACGTTAGAAGGAGTTTCGGGATTTTGTGGAATTTTTACTTTGTATATATTTTCCTCGGTAGCTCTTTTAATTGGACTCCTTTCGCTTTTTTGTTATTCATTACGCAATTAATTTCGATGCTTGGTAGATTTGGTGCCGGGTAAAATTGTTCTGGCTATGGCTTGATGAAAATGATGATGAACGATATAATCGAACATACATAAATATGATGAGCCGGAATTTGTTACCTGTTCAATGAAAGCGTTAAATATGCTTGCGAAATGCCACTGGTTAATATAGCTTTTCATGCGTACTTCTGATGTTTTGCTTATTTCTTACAACTTCCGCTATCTTCCTAGAAGCGTTCTCGAGTTTTGATTGTGCATTTCTTGCGCACCTCCTCGAAATCGTAATCTGAAATCTCTGGATCTATTCTAGACTTTCTTTTGTTTTTCAACTGCAATTTTCCTTTATTATGAAACTTGTTCTTCTTTAAAAAATCTAACATATGCGTAAGTTCGGTGTGATTTTATTTGAAGATGGTTCGAATTTTGTCAAAGTTCCTGTAACAACCCTGAACAAAAAACAACATTTTTGTGAAAATCATCTTCGCTTCCGTAACTTTCCTTTGTTTGCCAAACCTTTTTTTCACATGTTAAATCTTTGCAGAGCAAATCACAACAATCGGTGATTGGATTGTAGAGATATTGGTACAACGGCCGTATCTTGGTCGATTTCCATTGTTCCTAAATAATTTTAAATTAAGCCTACTCTTTCGGATGATATTATATTATTATATATGTAAGTCTTTAATCTTCAAGAACACAATTAATCGTTTTTTTGTTTAGATGCGTCTCTTGAGCAGATATTTAACCTGTTTAATCTTCAAAGTAGACTGCGCCTCATAAAGGACATACGGGATCAAGTCTTTCTATCTTCGAAGTTTTCTGAGCACAAACCTCAAATACGATAAGGACTTCAGGCGTGAAATTTTCAAGAATCGTTTGCTCCATTGAAGCATTCATTAATTAGCCATTTGAGCTTAGTTTGTTTTGTTTTGTTTGTAAGTTTTAGTCTCATAAATCTGGAAGTGATAATTAACCTAACCTATAAATCATATTGAAAAAGGACTTCCTCCAGTTCACCTCAAGTGAATGTGGCAGTTATATTTTAATTTCGGAAGTATTATTGTTTACTTTTAATTTTACCATCACATGCTATGTGGTGAGAACCCACCATCAGTGGAAGTATGTTTGCAGGATTATCCTCGGCAGGTTGCCTTGAGATTATAGCCTACGTGATGGCTTGTTGTAGCAGGGCCAGTAGATCTCAATAAAGGACTTTCGGAAGACTACGGCCAGAACCGCGTATATTCACATGACAAGGGACTAGCTACTCCATGAACCCTTGTTCATTCCATAAATCTGTCGACTGTTTTAGGCTACCCCTCCAATCCCAGTTGTAGTTGTTATAGGAACAGTAGAAATTTTCAGCATAAGATATTGCAAATTACTACGTTTCCTAATAAAATAGTTGTTTAAAATATTAGTTGTTTAAAATAAAAGCAACTTTTAAACGTTATTTCACTGCTTGTTATTCGTATAGGACTCATATGCTTTTATAAGTTCATCCAATATAAAATGGATCAAAACCTGAAACACATATACTTTACTCGTTCTTTACAAGGTCTAACCTTCCTCACATTAAACATTAAGATATCATAAAAGACAAAAACGCTATCTATACTAATTTCAAACTTGAATGATGTACAGTGATTTTTATGACACAAATTACATTACTTGACCATGTATAAAGCGGCTACAGTAATTCAATACGAGAACATAATATGCGTATGTACGAAAGATATCTTACATCCACTGGGTTGTTACTAAAAAAATAAAATTGGATATTTATTAATATCCTACTAGTCCTGAAAAACCTGAAAACAGAATAGGTCATTCCAAATATCGAAGATATAATTTCAATTAAAGATATTAGTTTATAAGACATGTTGTTAAAACATGTCTTTATGCTGTTGTAGTTAGATATCAAAGATAGCAATTGGATTAATGAAGAGCCTGGTTTCACAATTTCAAATTGACAACATTGCCCAGGCTACGCCAACCAGCGTCTCCATAGTTTTTCAGCTGGAAGTTTTTTGTGATCATAGGACTCTTAGAGGCGTGAGGAACTGTGAGGACAAGAGGTTGATCGCACCCTCATTTGATGTTGTCAACTCACCATTTGAAGTCCTTGTTGGTTGCTTTTTATTTTCGTTTGGCAAAAACCAAGAATAGTTCACAAATCTGCTAACAGCAGCAGGATTATTTTTTTTAAATCCAAAGAAATGTTCGAGTTGGCAAACCTTCTTCTTTTGCTTCTTTAGCATTTCAAGCTTGTTGCTTTCGAAATTAGCTTATTGCTTGCTCTCAACTTAATGTTCTAAACACACTTCCACAGTTATTAACTAAGAGCGTTCGATGCCAAGTACCATTTTTGCATAAGTATGATTGTATGGCAAGTACAATCACTATGCCCAGGGAGTCGAGAAATTTTCCTTAACGAAAAATTCCTAGACCAGACCTGGAATTGAACCCAGTCACCTCTAGCATGGTATTGTTTTGAAGTCGCGCCTTAACCGACTGAGCTAAGGGAGGAGCGAGTTGGCACATCCACCGCTTAAAAGAGTTTAACAATTTTTGACTCTAGAATATCAAAGCAAAAGAGACAGGTAAATTTTCATCGATTAATAGAATTTTGTGAGTTCATTCCAAAATTTTTCATGTTCAAACGCTTGTTTTTTAAATCAATTTTACGAGCGTATTAGAGGAACGGTTGTAATTGGCAAACTAAGAAAATTTAAATTCACACTTAATTGACACTTGATTACTCTAAAAAAAAAAAAAAAAAAAACTTTAACACTGATTAAAACTGCCAGTAGAAAACGCTAGTAAATTCTTTTAAATTCCACTAGAAAATGTTTGTATCCTTTGACAGATAGGCCTACTTTGTACGCAATTTACAGACTTCGTCAAAGTCGAGCACTCGCGAGCCAATGTGTCTTTAGAATAAAATCCTTCATATGGCATGCTTCTAGTAACGCTTACATACGAAATATGTTAAAAAATCGTTTTTGTAAACCACGACTCCCAGAACACCCAGAAGAAAGATGATTTCTTTCTGTTGATTCCTCGTAACTTCGTAAGGATCTTTAAACCTTTCGCGATGTTTAGGCTAATGGGAAACAAATCGTAAAATCGAAGGTTCCTATTGCACCCTTGATGCAGTAAAGATTACCTAAAAAGAATATTAATAATAATTAGTATTCAGAAATTTGTTGAAAAAAATTACCCTTCAAAGTCTCGATCACTGGGTCGAATCGAATCGCTTTGCTGGCCGTCGTCCACGTCGGCCACGTCCATCCAATCGTTGAAAATAGGGAGGATTTGGCATTTACCTTAAAAAAAAACGCAGGCAACCCTCGCAGCCTTCAGTAGATGTCAAAAAATGGGGAAATTATTAGTTGGAGAAAATAGATAAACAGAATGCTCTGTTTGGTGTACAGAACAACAATTTATTTAAAAATAGTCGTTGGCAGCATCTAGTCTAAGGAGGTTAAGTAACGCTTTATTTCTCTTTAAACGGTTGGGACTCAAGCACCAGCTTTACTCCTAGTCCTAAATGGCTTATGGTTATAGCATCATTACTCGTTCTCTGAAAACAGATGAAAATCTTGGCAGATGTTTTTCCTATGCCAATAGAGACATGGTCACAAGTTATTCCTGAACATTAAGGGGACTTTTGATTCAGTTTCCATTGTATTCTTGTCAGATAATTGTAAGTATCTACACCAATGTCTCGGGTGGGACGGGTCCACGTCCTGGGCAACTCACAAGCGTGGTACGTGCTCGGGTGCCGGTAGTGTCCAAAACTAATTCGTGGCCGGGGAAACGTGTATCCTGCCGGTACGTCTACCAGAACTTCACACTAAAAACCACGGGGTCCTGTTGGGCAAATGGTTGTCTTTTAGGATCTTTTTGTCACCCACAACGGCTGTTGTGTGGTTTTACCTGTTGTCCGCTTTGTCCTCTTTGTCCGTCGCTCACGTTCTTTCTTTCACTGTCGTATTTGTTTATAGTAGCCTTAGACTTCCAAACTAGGAACTTTTTGTTGGGCTAACAATTTAAGACTGTTTAGCTTGATGGTCTTTCGATAAGTAATCGAATCTTTCAACCTCCAGTGGATCATTGGGTCACTGCCAGTGACTGCTGGCCAATGACCCGAGCCATTCGCTAATTTTCTTCATCTTTCTTGGCCGTTATCATTCATTTAAGATGGCCATGCCTATCGCCACCCCTAATGGACTCCCAATAGGCGGTTGTTCGTCCATCTGGTGGCGGGTGTTGCAAGCTTTGGTGGGATGGATGGCTGCGGTCTATCGTAAGCACTTCTAACTTTGCCTACCCGGGAGTTTGCTTATATTAGTAAATTGTGCTC
>JASCZW010010609.1:0-35846 GCA_034211315.2 Aedes japonicus | reverse complement strand
CCGTGTTGTGGGTACACCGAAAAAAAAAGTGTTCCCGAAAATGAAAACGAACTGTGAACAAGTTCACGTTTTCAGGAGTTCATGATGTTCATGATGAGGTGATTCAGATCACTGTGTATTTTAGCTTGGTCTAGAATTCATGACTGCAGATCACAGATCTCGGTACGTGTTCTGTTGTAAATTCACGAGTCAAAATTTTTATTTCTGGAGAACTGACCGTAACAATTTTATATAATTAAAAAGATTCTACACACCGTAAAAATTAAAAGGTTTAACCACGATGATTTAAACGCCAGGTAATACTTGTCACTTGGATAGCATTTTGCCCAAATCTTGATTATTATCGAACTTTCAAGTACCTTGGATTTTTCTTCATAGAACGATTGCAAATGTGATAAGAATTACGAACTGTGATGGTAAAACAGATTTCATCGGCGATTTTCTGAAAATATTCGTTTTTTGTTGTTTACCTTTCCCATGCATGCGGGTGTTAGGGCATCTTCAGCGGTGGTCTATATTTGGAACAACTTAATACTTAATTTGGATTAGCAAAATTTGAACAAAGTTCTGTCCAGTTAGAATCCAGAATCACTTATTGTGTTGCAGCGACACGAAAAGTGACCGCTGCAATAATTATTTTACAGCGGTGGCGCCCACTTTCTGTGGTATAAATTTCAGTTTCGTGCAGTGAGCCAAAGTTATTCCAAATGAAAACCGAGAGGAGCGAAAGAATTCTGCACACCCACGTTAATAATCCAACGTGGTCCGCAATGAAAATCGCAAAAACGTTGAAAACGCCAAATCAACCCAAGTATGATGTGCTCAAACGTTCCAGGGAGCGAAAGAACGTGTATCGAGTGCCTCAAGGTAAGCGCCCTAGTAGAACATATGACCGCAAGCTGAACCAGAAGGTGTTGAGAACCGTCAGAGCAAATCCTGGACTACCAGATAATGATATCGCACAAAAATACGCTGCTCCTCGCAGAACCGTTCGAAAAATTCGTTTGCGAGCAGGATATCGTTCTTATCGAGCCAGCAAGCAACCAAACAGAACGTTCAAGCAAAGTTTCGTCACCAAAACTCGAGCTCGAAAATTGTACCAGCAGGTTTTGACGAAGTACCAAGGATGCCTGCTCATGCAAAATGGATTTCGGACAGCTTCCTGGCCCAAAAATTCAACATGGAGAAGGCACGAGGAGATGTTTTTGCGAAGTTTAAGTTTCCTTTTATGGACAAATTTACCAAAAAACTGATGATTTGGCAAGGAATATGCAACTGCGGAGAAAAGACCAAAGGGTTCGTGACGAATTAGACGATGGACTCGAAGCTGTACAAGGAAAAATGCCTCAAAAACCGTGAACTACCTTTCATTAAAGGTCCCGTGAAGTTTTGGCCAGATTTGGCGAGTTGCCACTACAGCCGGGAAGTCATCCAGTGGCACCGCGATAATAACATAGATTTCATCGATAGAAACATAAATCCACCCAATTGCCCGCAGTTCCGGCCCATCGAGAGATTTTGGGCAGTAATGAAGCGGAAGCTTAAGAAAAGTAGAAAAACGGCTCGGGACGCGACTCAGATGACCAAAATGTGGAACATATGTGCCAAGAAAGTTGACTCCGGAGGTGTGCAGCGTTTGATGAGAGGAATAAAGAAGAAAATGCAAATTTTCATAAGAAACGAAGAGAAATGATTTGTATTGATATTTTTTCTGAGTTTTGTTTCGATGCATTAACCTGATGTGTACGTCAATCCGTTACTCCGTTATTATTCCGGATTTTAAATGGGCAAAGCTTTAGAATCAGCTAAAATAGACCAACGTCAACGCAAAACATCCTGTCAATCATTCAACATCAGAGAGCAAAAGTTTGTTTTCAGTGATTGCAGATTTTTCACAATATTTTTGCTATGATGACCAAATATTTTTTACTGGCAGTTGTGCCTTTGGATGGATGTGAGTGTGTGAATGCATGTATTTCATTTAAACGATATGCCTATTAGTAATTTGGCAGCGGAAAAACAAGAGTCGATACGGAGAGGGTCAAGTCCTGAAAGACACCCAAACGTCGACCGTGATTTTCGTTTCGTTCATCGGTCATCGTTAACTCATGCCAAGGGAAATGTTCTTGGACACTATGCGACAATTAGAGTCATCTGATGACATTTGCCAGTTAAGTTGTGATGCAGCTGGAAAAGTCAGCCTGGGCCCGTTACAAAAAGTCACTGCAGCCTTACGGATGCTGGGGTACGGTTCCTTAGGTAGTTTTCTCGACAAATATGTGAGGATTGGGGAGTCAACCAGCCTGCTAACCCTAAGATTGTTTTTGCAAAGCTATCCGGAAGATTTGCGGCACACAGTATTTGCGTCCTCCAACACAGAAGAGGTGAAGAAACTCAAAGTTCATAATCAAGCTTCTCAAAGTTCATAATAAACGCTTGAACTCTGTGAACTTCCCAGAAGCTCTTGGAACTTATCAGAAGCTAAGAATAATTTTGAAAAATTCAAAAAACTTTTCAGAAGTTTTGCAATTCTCCCTGATATTAAGGGAACATCCCAGAAAATCAAGAAACATTCTAGAAGTTGAGGGTTCCACAACTTCACTAAAATTCAGGGTATTTCCAGAAATTCAGTGAATTTTCCATAAATTCAGGGAGCTGAATTGACGAAAAAATCGGTGAAAAGTTTTTCTCGAAATTGCGGATCATGGAACTTGAGAAAAGAAAATTAATTGTGCACAAACATCTAAAGAATCCTTCGTGGTTTGCCTCAAAAATAGCATAAGTGTTAAAATTCGCAAAGCCAGCTAGGATACTCTGAGTGTGGATAGAGCACGGCGCATCTAACATAAAAGTGGCACTAGGGACAAACACCTAAGAAGAAAGGTGTCGAGGTACGTGAAAGGCAACCCAGGTGTCTCCATACGTGATTTGGCAAAGAAACACCATCCGTAACATCCTTTCAAGAGAAGGACATAAGTCTTTTTGTTCCAGTATACATCCTAATCGCTCCCTGAAACAAAATTTAGTGGCAAAAAAGCGAGCACGATTACCATACGAACGAGTTTTGACGAAATTTGATGGCTGTATTTTAATGGATGACGAAATATATGTCAAAATGGCTTTTAAACAAATCTCCGGACGAAAATTATACTTGGCAACTGGTCGTGGGGATGCCTCTTCCAGGTATAAATTGGTTTTTGCTGATAAGTTTGCTTTGAAACTAACGATTTGGCAAGGAATCTGCAGTTGTGGCCTTAAAACCAAGTGATCGTTTAGTGATCGTCAGTCGTTGCGAATCAAAACAAACTCAAAAAAGGAGAGAGTTCCTCTCCCATGTGCGCATCAATAAACAGAGTGCACACAATAGATCGGTAGAATAACTATATAAGCCACAGTGGTACATGAGCGTCTTCCAAACCGGACATTTTTGCCTGTTGAAGTGGCGGAATTAGTCCGTGCTTCAACCTACCCCGCAGTGGGATGATAGGCAAAAATGGACGTCTTTGGTTCAAGTACCACTGTACACATGCCCTTTTGGCTCAATTTCCTAAACATCTGTTCTATTTCCAAGCCTGCCGCACACTGACGGAATTATCAAAACTTTCTCTTCATATCTTTCATTCTAGCCAAAAACATTAATGTTCACTCTTGGTGCCTCATGATGATGAGCGAACATCTCCTTCTACATCATTAAAACCAAGGTTTTCATCACATCTCACACAATGACGTCGAAGGTTTACATTAAAGCGTGTCTGAAAAAGCGGATTTTACCCTTCTGGATTCTTCTGGAGGTCTACAAAACTTCTACACAGTTCATGAAACTTTTCAGAAATATAGAGAACTTTTCAGAGGTTCAGGAAACTTGTAGTTCATGGAACTTCTTTGAAGCTCAGGGAACTTCCCAAAAATTCAGAAAACTTCCCAGAACTTCATAAAACGTCCTCAAAGTTCAGAAAACTTCCCGAAAGATCTGGAAACTTTTCAGTAGCTCAGCAAACGTTTTAGACATTCAGAGAACGTACCAGAAATTCAGAGAACTTTTCAAAAGTTCAGGGAACATCCCAGAAACGCAGGATACCTCCCGGAAATTAAGGAAAGTTCTCTGAAGGCCTGGAATCTTTCAAGAATTTCAGAGATCTTCTCTAAAGATCGGGGAACTTCCCAGACATTCAGAAAATGTCTCAAAAATGCAGGAAAGTTCTAAAGGTCTGTCGAATGCAGGAGACTTCCCAAAATTCCAGCTGCTCAAGATACTTCCAAGAAATTCAGGGATGTTCTGGAATCTTTCAAGCATCTCAGAGAACCTCCCCAAAGAGCGAAGAACTTCCAAGAATTTCATAAAAAGTGCCAGAAATGCAGGAAACTTCTAAGGATTTTTCGAGCATTCTCAAAAGTTAAGAGAGCTTCCTAGAAGTTCATGAATCTTCACGGATGTTAGAGAAGCTTTCAAATTGTGCAGGAAACATCCCAGGTGCTCAGGGTCCTTAAGTTTAAGAAGGACTTAAATTTATTACAACCCGATAATTTTTCGTATCGAATCAAAACGAGAAAAAATATATTAACTACTTCTTAACTGTGCAATCAATTTCTTGGAATTTCCGTCATATTCCGTCATAATATTGAAGATTTCTTAAAGGCTTTGTGCACAAATAACGTAACGCGTGAAGGAAGGGGGGGGGGGGGGAGGGGAGTTGAGCAACCGTTACTTATTGTGACGTATGGGGGAGGTTTTTTTTTTAAATCGTTACGTAACAAAATAACCAATTTGAAAAAAAAATAAAAGTGAATAACCAATTTGCATCAATTAAATTTCCTTTTTGCCAAGCAAGGTAGCAAGTAGCAAGTAGAAAAGCCTGTTGAGGTGGTGGATTCATCCGTACCATGACCTACTTTGCAGTGGGATGTTAGGTTATAGTAACGTCCTTGGTTCGAGTACTACTTTACCCATGCACTTTCACTCAATTTGCAATACTTTTATTTTATATCCTACCTACCGTACACTGACGGAACTTTCAACACTTTCTCTTCATATCTTTCATTCTAGCAAACATTACTGTACACTCTTGGTGACTCATGGTGATGAGCAAAGGTAAAACTTTAAATGAAAAGGTTTCAATCTACAGTTTGAAGAAAAAAACTTTCGAAACTGCGCCAAAACTTTGATTTTGTATTATTAATGACGTTTTCCATAACTGGTACACTGCGCCAATTATCACCATATTAAATTTTGGTTCCTTCCATGGCCAATCGCATGTGTTTCTTATGGGAGTGGCCATAATAGAAACACATTTATGGCCAAGTGGTGCATCTGAAATTTTAAGAAAAATGGTTTAAGCCTATCTTTTGATTTCCGACCAAATTCTAAAGCTTCGAAAATGGAGACGTACACTGAAAATTAATTTTCGTAAATAAGCGTTCTATCTTTTTGTGGACATAGATTATGCACATAGAACAAATGTCTCGTAAATTATATGAAACATTCATATTGCTTGTCTTCTAATAAAACGCCATCATTACACCTTTTTTGTACAATGCACAAAATTAATCTCGTGAAGAGCAGAATAGCTCCTCGTGGTTGCCTTTTTGTTCAAATATATTTTGAGCCGATAATGTAGAGCTGTCAGTCATTCATGCATCCACCCAAGAGCCGTTTCTTTTTTATTGGTAGAAGCTATTTGTATTGTTTTCGTAGAATGAACGAGGTTCTTTTTGTGTGAACAAATGCTTTGTGCTTTGTGCTTCGTAGAAAGTACAAATCAGTTTCGTTGCAGAAAACAACGAATAGATTTGTTAGTCCTACACCCAAAAGTTGAAATTGTAGCAAAAAATTCAATTGCAGTTTTTGCAATCATATCTTGAGAAATCCGCATGATTCTGGAAAAGCAATTTTGCCCATCATGATCCACAACGCTTGTTATGGTATAAACAAGCCATGCAAGTGTGTGCAAGCGGTTATCGCTGTGTGCCTAGTGCTTCGATAGTGGCAGCAAACGTTGGGTTTTTGTTCAACCGTCTCAATATGGGTGAGACAATGGCACAGAACGCCATTTGCCACTGTTGCTATTCCGCTGTCAAGTGTTCTATTTTTATTTTCACTCGTCATCAGACTCCCATCTCCCTATCAGGTCACCATGCGCTTTATGAAATAAACGAAGCCATGTAAGTGTGTGCGACCGATATTGGCTTCATTGTTGTAACGTTGAGTGCCTCGACAACCGAAGCAACTGTAGGGCTTTTATTCCATTCACCTCAACTTAATATGATGACTTGATGGTTACATTTAAGAGCCGTCATGCTGACGGTCACGGTTCGATTCTCGGTAGCGGATCAAGATCTTTTTTTTTGTGGGCCATTGAATTTACTACTACTAATCAACTGCACAACCTCACGCACACATTGAATTTTTCTAATCGAATTAATGTGTTGCTTTTTTGCTCACGACCAATGTTGCATTTTTTCTCCAAGTTACGATCCATTACGAGAAATGAAACCAAATCATGCGAAATTGCATTGTAATCTTGCTCTTTTATTTTGGGTGATAGGTAATTTTTAAGTAAAAAAATGAACTACTTGTACAAATAGCACTTAGTTGTCATTCCAACGCAAATATTTTGTATGTTTTTCTAATCTAGCTTTCAAAAACCTTTCACTTTACCTAACGCTCTCATTTTTTAAAACTTTAAAATGACACCAGGAAAGAGAAACGTAGTCCTACGTCAAAACATTCCAGATCCAACCACAAGAAACGCTGCAATATGATAAAAAGTGCGTCGAGATATTAAATGACTGAAGCCTTATTATATACTTACTTTTTTCGTTCCTCTGAAAAGCTAACAGCTGATCATTTCGACATTTCAATTTACTGAAACAGCGAGTAACTTTCAGAGACTCAACTAACAAAACCAAAATAAACAAAAATTCGAAAATTTATTAACAAACAAAAATTTGACTTATAAGTATACTGCCCATAAAACATTGCTTAATTAAATATGTTACTGGGACTGTTATGCATTAAAAGGTTGTCCGCATCAAATTGCGTTACGAAAAAAAACGCTGTAGAATGTTACCCATTGGGTATTTTCACTTGAAAATTTGAGTAGACGTAGTTTAGAGTGTTTTTGTTGTTGTGTTTTTATCGCTGTCAGTTTTCTGAAAATTGGAAAAAATGGGGTCATCCGATAAGCAACGTCGCGAATTGATTTTGCGCAAGCACCTGGAAAATCCTCAACTCTCTCATCGGGACATCAGAAAACCACTCGCAATCGTGCAGTCAACGGTGACTCGTTACTACGAAGCTCTGAGGATCGAACGGAAGGGAAAATGCGGTCAGGATGGATGTTCCATTAGTGATCAGGATCACAAGCGTGTCGTGAAAGCGTTTAAGCGGGATCCCAATGCTTCGGTCAGGGATGTGGCCAACAAGTTGAATCTGTCCAAGTATTTCATTCAGAGAGCCAAGGACCGGGAGAAACTGCATTCTTACAAAGTACAGAAGGCTTCAAATCATGACGAATGGCAATATACGGTGGGAAAGTCACGAGCCCGGAAACTTTACACCCAGATGCTGACGAAGCCTCATTGTCTCATCGTAGATAATGAGACTGACGTCAAGGTGGACTTCCGGCATCTTGCGAGGCTACTGTTCTTTACCACCCAGTACATGTTTAATGTTCCGAAGGAAGTAAGGAAACCGAAACTTTCAAAGTTTTCCAAGACATACATTATTTGACAAGCGATATGCTCATGTGGCAAACGGAGTGCGCCGTTCGTGACTGTGAACGAGGAGATCTACCACAAGGAGTGTCTACACACTTAAATTATTTTACAGAAATCTGTAAAGTTTTACCGAATTCTCAACAGCTGAACGTTCGGTAATCTGATTTTATGGATTTCAGTAAAATTTTACCGAAATCCTGTATTTTTTTTACAGATAACTGTAAAGTTTCACCGAAATCCGTAAAATCGGATTACCGCACGTTCAGCTGTTGAGAATTCGGTAAAACTTTACAGATTTCTGTAAAATAATCTGAGTGTGTACAGAAGCGTCTGTTTCCCCTGTTGAAACACGAGGACCCTACGATCTTCGGGCCTATTAAAATGTTGCCCTGGAGTGGAACAATCTCGAATTGGTTCCTTTCGTACCCAAAGACATGAAACAACCCCCAATTTGAAATAAAATAATCAAATTCCCATTCTCAAGAGCACCGAAAATTCTGCTTCTCCGAAGCCGTTTCCCAAGCGTTAGGAACCTGAAAAATCACTTTCATTAATCGTCCATTTCACTCGACTTGTAACCATACGGTTCGTTCTCAAAATTCAAACCGATCGCCAAAATGTTCAACACTGAGACAATTTTAACCGTTATCAAATTTCCAAATTCCAAAAAACCGGTAACGTAAGACCATAAATCTGCTTTCGAAATCCCATTTTTTGGGGTTTTCAGTACAGCTGCGAAAAGAGTCGTGAAAGAATATCTAATAATGCCAGCCAGTCTTATGAGGATGGTTTAAAAAAAGACACCCATAATGCGACCTTGAAGCTGAGAAAGAAAAAACGTTAAAATTATACCAGATTGAGAAATTGAAGAGGAGAATTTCTGAAAATCGATTCAGCTTGAGTACGAAACTGGTTTTCAGCAAACGTGGTTGTGCAGCAGGCTCATCTTTTGCGCTGATTTGACCTTTTTTTAGTGGGTTGGATTCGAATGAGTGTGAATTCTCGTTTGGTTATTGGCTAGACGTTTGGTTCCTTTCGGGGTTTGTCTAGAGGCTTTCTAAGAACTAGGAGAAACCCCACCGCGATCAAAGTAGCTTTTTTTTTGAGCTGTGTGTTACAGTTTTGAAGAAACTTTCTATGTTGCATGCTTATTTCCGACAGCATTAGTAGGCGGAATGTCGGCTTCGCCGCTGTTACCTGTTTAGGGCAACCAATTTTGAAGTCTGTTATTCTATATCGACAATACGTATGATAACTGGGTCTTCAAGCCTTAACATTTCATGGAATGAGTCATTTTGATATGCCATATGTGTGATCAAATAAATCACTCGCACTGTAAAATTCAGCTGATTTTGGATTGTCGAAAATAGTCACCTTGAAGAGATTAATTCCTCAAAACGCTCTAATGACAATTTTTTTCGCGAGTCGACAAGTAATTTATACGAGAAGCTGTCAAATAATCAATAAAGATTGATAGTGAGCATTGCGACGACAATAAAATTTGAGTGAAGCTCCTGCACTAAAACTCAGCTAAGTCTTAGTTCAAGAGTTCAATGAACTGATAAATTTGCTTCAGCCATAAATAAACGCTGCTAAATTGGAAGCAAAACAATGCATTAGGTCCTAAGTAACAATGAGAGACTCTCTTTGTCGACTTTCTCTTTGGGCTCCTACGGCTATGTAGAAACATGTTCAACTATTTTCAACATACAGTACGGTAGTATAAAGTGTGATTATGGATTCAATACGTTGAAAAAATCACCAAATCGTTTATCACCAATCGTTTAATCACCAAGCTATTAACCAAAGAGAAAGTCGACAAAGAGAATCTCTCATTGTTACTTAGGACCTAATGCATTGTTTTGCTTGATTTCCTCTGGTTGAAAGTTGTATTAGCACGAACAGGTTGGTAGTTCTCAAGATGACGTTTAGTTTTTGTTTGTAAGAAATTACTGTCGTTTTGAAATGGGAGCTAGCTAATCGAATCTTGCTACGTGGAACCAGGTGGTCCGATTTCCTGTCGATATGCCAAATTAGGAAAACGTCTGCAATGAGTTATTTCAAATTATAATATTCCACCCACGAAATATCACAAATCGCGTTCTGACTGTTTGAGCGGATTGGAGATAGTGAAATCGTTGGGTATATAACTAACTCTCTCCCGTTTGGCTTAAAACAGATGAGCTCGGAAGTCAAAAGAAGACTGAAGTGGCCAGAAGGAAAGCAATGCTTCTAGATAATCCAATTGCACAAATTCCGTCAATTACGAGTTAAGGTTAGTTAAATAGACTTGATTGCTCTTTTTGGAATGTTCAACTTGCCTTATGCTGATATAAGTTCGACCTGTGAAATGGTTTCTAAAATGTTTTTCTGCAAATTAGAAGTGTTTTCCCAGTAAAAACCTATTACCACACTTTGAAAGTGGCCAAACAGCATGCCTTCTGTTGGTTTAAATAGGATCAAATCAGCTGTCAAGCTTTACAGAACATTAACCTTCCTGACACATCACATTTAGACACAATATTTGTACCTTATGGTTATGGTCTTAAAAATACATTGCCTGGTTCCAGTAACATTGGCCACCGGGAATCTTCTACAAAGGGAACGAAGTTTTGATTTCGATATGTGAACAGAATTGCATACAAAACATTCCAGACTAGTTGTAGAGAGTTGTCGTCTTCGGCGAAGTTTCCCAGAATATCGTTTGTCGTTTTTGACATTATCATTTAAGTTCCAGATCATGCCATAGAGATGGCTCTGCAGTCTATCTTTTCCAAATGAAGCGCTAGAGAGAATCCGTCTTCCGCAAAGTTTTTCAGTATGTGCCATCTCTACAGCAAGATATGGAACCATAGAGAACAGACACACAGAGCACTTTGAAGGGAACGTCGTAGTAGCATTCCTGGTCATCCAATCGTCTATTGTTTCAACATCTGAGTTCAACTTGAAATTCTTAAGGATCTCTAAATGTCCTACCAGGTCATTATCTTAAATCTTGTTCGATCGTTTGAATTGCAGGGATATTTTCGCTGCCTGTTGCTTTATAAATTGGAGTAAAGCAACAGATGGTGTTCTTTTCATTGCTCCAGTTATTGATATATGGGATGGGAGTTTCAATTCGGGTTTATATCCAAAGTAACACCAAGGTATTTCACTTCTTCCGCAAACTGAGCTTGAACTCCATTGACAGTAGGCTGTTTTAAATTAGGCTTTTTTTTCTCTTGGTGAAAGTTAATATAACAGTTCTAGAAGAATTAACATTTAAGTTTTCTATTCTACACCATTTTACATTGAGAGCAGCTTGTTACCAACTAGATATCGTTTCATCAAACTTCCCACGAACTATTATAGCTAAATTTTCAGCAAAGCCAATCACCTCGTATCCTAGATCTGCTAGTCTTTTAAGGAGTTCGTCTACTACTAAGGACCACAATAAGGGCGATAGAACTCCTCCTTGAAGACGAGAGTTGACAGATACACTGCCGGTAAAAAAAACTTGACCGATGGTGAAAAAAAAAACAATGTATTTACTTCTCATTCCTTTTTTATGCACAATTTAGGGTTTATTAATACATTTAAGGTGAATAATAAGACAATATAATTTTTTGAATTTGTATTTATCGAGTTTAGACTATTATCGAGTTTTCTCGGCCGGAACCGCCTCGGCTCGAGAAAACGCGGCCGAGCGCACCCGATCTCGCAACATTGTTTGTTGATTGTCAAAAGTCACCCAGAACGTGAAAACTATTTTTCACCATTTAACTTTTTCTTATTATCACAAGTGACTTATTCAGAGTGAATGATAAAGACCACCCAGGTAGCTAATAAACAGTTTCAAAGCATCTTAACGACATCCTACTAAGCAATTAAGTCACATTTAATGCAACAATAATGCTGCTTTTGGTCCAATACAGGGCTGCTTTACTGCAATGCTATCATTATGTTCCATTAATGCAATCTTGCATTCAAAATGCTTATTATTGGCTACAAGCATTGAAATAGCATTTTAAATTCATCTTTTCAACGGATAGCATTCAAGATGCTGACATAATGCAAATATAATACTCGTAGCTTTTGAAATGCAGATTTAGGGTTGATTTACTACATATAGTAATGCTTATCTTATTGGTTACCTGGGCATTAATGAATAATACGCATTTAATCACTGCCAAAACAGAAATAAAGGTTTATTCTCTATTGTATAGCAAATGAATGCACAAAGTTGATTAAATATTTTTTGAAGGTGGTTTCCTACGTGTCATTTACTAAAAGCTGCCCAACAAACATCGGTGTTGAATAAGAGTTTGTTCAAACAAATTTGAAGAAGCTATTCAGCTATTTTAGAAGAACCAGCTGAATAGCTTCTTCAAATTTGCTTGAACAAGCTCAAATTCAACACCGATGTTTGTTGGGTGATAAGCTTTCTAGGAGGAACCAATAATCTCTCTCTCTCTCTCTCTCTCTCGCTCTCTCTCTCTCTGAAGAGAAGTTGTGGAACTTTTGTGAACCTCATTTCATTGCTTGAAATTTTTTTAACTCCACTCCACGCACGAAAAATACAACAACTTCAAAATTTGAAATATTTTGCAAATTTTCAAGACATTCGTCACAATATGCGAATTTGGTCAATTAGGAAAGTTTTCAATATGCCAATGGACTTTCTATTCAATTATTTGCATTTTCGAGATGTTCTTAAGCCTTACAAGAACTTTGGCTTTGTGCACAAATTACGTTACGTAAAAACCGGGAGGAAAATCCCCTTCCCCCTATGTAACAATAAGTAACGCGTGACCAGACTCTCCTCTTTAATACCGTAACGCTCACGAACCCCCGCCCCCCCCCCCCCATTTGTGATTATTGTGATAAAATCTTCACAAAAACTGTTATTGGTGTTGTTTTTATGTTTAATTCTAATATACTTGATATAAGTAAAGATTGCAAACATCAAACAATTAATTTCATTTCAGTATCTTAAAGCTAATATAAAGATAACGTTAAACATTGCTCTCATTGTACTGCATTTATTCAGGTTAATGCATGTTATTAAAACTGTTAAAAACATTAGTTAAACAAGTTAATTCAAATGTCTTTAAATTATTTAAAGCATCAAAAAAAATTTTTTTTCATATAATTAAAATCAACAGTATTCATGCAATGCATAATATTACCTATTGCAATTATTATAATCTAACTATTATGAATTTATATTTTATTATTATAAAATATTTGAAACAATAAAATTTCGTATCGAATTCAATATTGTTAGTCAATTAATATTTCTAACAGAGATCATTATTGATTCAACAAATTAATTTGGTAGAATCAACAATCAACAGAACGTTCAACAAAATTTCTTATTATTCCAATGGTTCTAATATAAAAAAAAAACATTTTTTTTTCAATAGGGTATTATAGGGGTATGTGGATTACAACATTGTTTGATAGTAAATATAATAATATACCGGCATTTAATTAATATTTCTTAATTTTGATTTAATTTATATTTCTTAATTTTGACAAGCGTAACTATTGAAAAAACACTTTCAAAATGTTATGAAAAAAATTTGATTGCACACCATCCTATTTCAGCATGAAACACGCTACAAAAACAGACTACCTAAACCAACGAACCAACCATTGATTTCTAGCATACATAAGTTGACATTTATGTTATAATGGGAGCCCCCGTTACTGAAAATAAATGTCACTTTGTGAAACTGCATGTCGTTTTTTGAAAATAAAAATGATAAGATTTTTCTTGTTTATAATTCGAGAAAAAAAAAGGAAGAACACTCATCATCAATACAGATGGAAAAAAAACATGTTTTTTTAAATTAAAACCCCCTATTCAACCGGTTTGGTCGAATCAATTCAAAGGTGCATCTTTTCCACTAAGCTTATTTTTTATTCAACAATAAATGCTTTTTCAACAGAAACCTCCTTTGCAGTGCTTTTAGAAACAAAACAAAATTGTTGTTGGTTGAAAAATTAAATCAGTGTTGTTTGAATAAATAAATATTATGGGTAAGCCGTGAGTCAACAATACAATTTGTTGAATCTATACAATAAATTTGTCAGCGTGTAGATGTACATACGATTTATGGAAAATTGCGCCAATTGGTGATGCAAATCGTCATAAGATACCTTTCGTTTAGTAGATTACATTTAAATAGTACACTGAAAATTAAATATCGTTTATATTACGATTGAAGGTAGTAAGAGATATGCGGAAGCAGCCATTTTTGAGCCAATCGTGCAGCGAGAGCTGTCACATCTAAGCCAATCGTGCAAATTTTGCACTGCGGCAAGTGTTATCAGCCTCTGTGAATAAAATAAACACCGTTGCCAAATCGTTGAATTGAATTTCCGCATATCTCCTCATAGGATCACTAGTGTTACCGGGGTGATGCGCGTCCGCCAGTGTTGACAGTCTGTCGGTTCGTCACGTCCGTGACAGTTCCGAAAGCTCATAGTGGACCTGTGAAGCTTTGGCCTGATTTGACTAGCTATCACTATAGCGGAGAAGTATGCCTAGCAAAGGAGAATAGCGAGCTGGTATCTTATAAGAAACAACTTCTTTTATAAAAGATATCGTTTTGATTGTAACTACTATTGCTTAACAAGTTTAGTTATCGTCATTGGCTAGTTTTGTTGTCATATGTTAACATTTTTATCTTATAATTTTTGACGATAGTTACTACTTCATTTGAATGTAGAACTATAATTATCACCAGCATATTTGAGAAAGAAATTTTGCTTCTTAGCAAAAAAAAAATTCAGATATCAGCGGGAGAATGTGATTCCAAATTGATAACAAAATTTGAAACAATATCAATAAATTTGCTTATAATACAGGATTTGTAACCAAAATGTTAACAGTGAGAATCAGATTCAAATTAATATTATAATATTCAACGAGAATTTTATTGTTATTGTTATTTTTGCTGTTTATGCTGCCTCAATTGTAACAATGATCAAATGATAAAGATGATCAACAAATGACAAATGATAATCAAACATCAATAACCTGGTTTGAAAATTTATTATCAATTTGGTAAAATCGTTTGCTCGGGACTATCGAGTGGATCGAGGGTGGATTTCTTCGAAAAAAAAATCAATGCACTCAGAAGCAAATAACTCAACGTTCCAAGTGGAATCACCTCAACATATCGATCAGGAATAAGGCTCAAAAGCATGAATAAGATTTACTGCACTGAACTAACAGCAAATTTGTTTTATTCTAAATAATATCTGTCCAGATTATGTCGCGAACAATTTGAAGGTACAACTAACGAATCTAATCGCTGTTTTCTGCAATGAAACCGATTTTTTGTTTTTACGAAAATACCTTCGTAATCAATGGCACACGAGAACTGTCATCATTATTGACTCTATCGGTAGTTTAAACCAAAAGCGTTACCACGTTTAGTTGTCCAGCGTTTTTTTATAACGTTTCTCTCAAGGGATTCGATCCTTTTAATTTTTCAAAGAGCTATTACTGAGTCCGTGGCAAAACTCTCGACAGTGCTTTAATTTTTGGGGTGAATAAACTATTCCCGCCCATGCCAGCAGGTGCACCATCATGCATGACTACGATAAAAGAGAAACAGCGATTGGCTGGTCATGAAATTCATTTCGTACATTATACTAGTAGATGTTATGATAGCATTCCACCAGATACAAAGCAATATGCATTTTTCATACAGATATTTGTTATATGTACAAAATCCAGGTTAACGAAATGAGTGAAAGCTAGTTTACAAAAAAATATTTTCAGTGTACAGATTGTACAAGATGGGAAGGTTATCTTGGGGCACACCGACTGGGATCGATTTAAAAGCAGTCGATGCTTCTGCAAAAGATACTCTTAAAGAACGGTTGGTTAAATAGCTCCTTCCCATCCTCGTCATGTAGTTTGCCTGCACCAGTTTGTGGACCAAGCCGTCGTGCCACGCGTTATCGAAGGCTCCCTTGCGTTGGGATGAACCAGCCGGACGATGATATGTTCCGGGATCGAATAGTTGATTTTGGGGTTTAGCCGAGTCTTCAAAATCACTCCCACGTCGATTTTTTGCTCAAACTTTTTTGTCCTTACAAAGCGAGTGTTCCAGTTTGGACACAGTGCGGGGCTCAGTTAACCCCATATTTGCACACCATATATCCACTTGGTCCGATTTTGTCCTGCATCGCTGGAGTCTTCCACTGAACTGCGTAAAAATGGTCGACAACTTGGCTGAGCAATAGAGCACATCTTCATTTTTCTCAGGAGGGGTGTCGGCTGGAGCAGCTGCCACCCCAGCTCTGATGTGACGTTCGGTACATCGGTGTTGATTGATCTCGAGGGTGTATTTCGGGGGTACGAGTCTTGGATTTCCGGTGGTTGTCGAACTGTTCGGCAGCGCAGGCAAGATTTCGTCACTCAGGGAAGGACCGAGCGGGGCCTTACTGGATTGCTGTCGACGTATCTTGATGCAGTATTTGAAGTAATTTGGTTCGTTTCACGCAGTAACGGCATCTGGGTAGATGGCGCACCTTTTGGCCGGAGAATCTTTTGTCGGGCATTCTTCAGTGTCGAGGGTTCCTTGCGCATATTTTGGTACGCCAGCTAACGTACCAAGACCTGTCCAATCTGCGTAACCTCACGCAGTTTGGTCAGATTTTTGTAGCTTTGTGTGAAGTGTACCAAATAGAATGCCTCATGCAAAGTTGTGTATTCTCCTTTTCGTCGGATGATATGCACAGCTTTGGCATCCAGGTCATGTTCCTTCTTCAAACGATTGATGAGGATCTCGGGTGCCACCAGTGAAAGACCTCGTAGTACAACCCGGTAGAGCCGATCAGATACTCGAAACCCTGTTGTTCGAGATATCTTCGCACTTTAATGTAGTCCTCAGTGGAGATGCAGTGGATTTTTGTACCAAACCTGATGACTTTATCACAGAGAACAGACGTTCATCTTCGGTCTGCAGCTGTGCTAAACTTTAAACCGACATTTCAAATGTACGTCGTTATGCTCCTGGTAGGTAGCGCTGCGGTTGTACGATAACTGTCATGTCAATGTTAATCAATAAAAAGCCTAGCACATAACCTGAAAAGTTTTGTCTGTTTTTCTCTGAACATGATTTTTATACCGGCTGCCCATATTTACTTTTACACACGTTTTGAAAGAAAAGGTATATGGACATCAATGTCTGTTCTCTGTGGCTTAACTACTACTTTCTGAATATGTATCTCAATCATTGTTCGCCGATGGTACCACAGTTGTCCACTTTGGATGGGTAACTTGAGCACTCAGAGCGAGGTCTAAATGTCCTGATTCAACGCATTCAGCTATTTCCCCTTTAATGATTCCCTAGACTTGTTTCTACTGAAGATTGTAAAATCGGCACAACGATGGAGTAGGAAACTACAACTGTCTACCTAAGAGTTAGTCTAGATAAAGACTGTATTCGATGAAATTTGGACACACAAAACAGGTCACCAAAAATTTTACCTGGGCCCGATTCTTTTCAAACTTTCTGGAAATAAAGTACTAATAAATGGTTAAGTTTTGACATCATTGGTTTATTGAATCTCTTCTCCCAACCCAAATGCCCGCACTTTTGCCTTGACCTCTTTCATCAAATTTTGGGCAACGATAGGACCGACTTGCTTACTTACTTTTAACCACACTTTATTTAGTTCAAGTCCATTTTTTATCAGTTTTGAAGTTTTAACGAGCTTTGCCTTCATGATTGCCCAAAATTTTTCAATTGGGCGAAGTTCCGAAGTGTTTGGAGGGTTGACGTCTCTTTGTACAAAAGCTACATTATTATCTTTGTGCCAGTCTAAGACGGGCCGGGCATAGTGGCAATATGCCAAATCCGGCCAAAACAGCGTCGGGCCATCGTGAGATCTCAAAAAGGTCAGAAGTCGTTTTTGGGGGCATTCGTCCTTGTAGATTTGTCCGTTGACGGTCCCAGAGGTGATGAAGGGCTGACTCATTTTGCCACATCCGCAGATCGCTTGCCAGACAAGGATTTTTTTTGGTGAATTTCGACAGTTTCTTCTTCCGTACACTCTCCGGAACGGCCAACTTAGAGGTGGCGACGTAGTGTTCCTGTCCTGGCATTTGTTTGGTGTCGGCTTTGATGTAGGTCTCATCGTCCATCACAATGCAGAACGGTTTTATGAGCCACTCCCTGTACAGTTTTCTTGCACGAGTTTTGGCCACCGAGTTCTGTTTATCGCTCCGGTTCGGTGCCTTCTGGACCTTGTACACATGTAATCCAGAACGTTTCATTGTTTTCTGCACAAAACAAACTGAAACTTTCGCCTTTTTCGCAACATCCCTGATCGAAATGTCGGGATAACGCTTAAATTGGTTCAATACCATCCTGGCCTTCTCCGGATTTGATGTGCCACGTTTTTTGCCACTACCATTTTTCCGCTTGGTTGTCTTACGGTCCTTGAATGTTTTGATCACATGAGATAAGGTTGAATGTGCGATTCCGAGCTGTTTTCCGATCCATCGATGAGAAGCGTTTGGGTTTTCGAAGTGAGTGCCCAAAATTTGTTGGCGCACTATTTCATCATTCGAAGCCATCACTGAAATCACTCGACCGATTTACATGAAACTCATCACACAATTGACATAACACAATGAAATATATTCAGTTAAATTTTCAAGAATTTTTACCCACACGCTAAAAAGTTACGAACAATTGCGTGTGTCCAAATTCCATCGAATACAGTCTTTAGCAATGTAAACTGTAGGGAACAGGTTGACAAAACTGTTTCGAAGTGTAACGTTCTGTACTGATCCACTGATCAACAGAAAGTCAAAATTATCCTTGAAGGACAAGTTTACTGAGTACAAACAAATCATAGTCTCTGTCATCGAAAACGGCATGCCGGTCTGGGAATGTTGCGCAAAAATACACAACCTGAAATCTATATAGGGCACGTTGCCAAACACCGGGCCACCAGGTCATTTGAGGCCGCTTACCTCCGCTATGGTGTTTTCAAATTGTAATTTGAGTAGCTAAGTTGGTTGAATTAATTAAAAAAAAAACAACAAGCTAAAGGTGAAAAAATAAAAAAACACATAAAACAGATGAACCATAAAACATACAAAACAAAACAAAATCCAAAGATGAAGAGCCTTCTGGCTCACCACTTAAAAATTCGAAAATTTGCAAATGGTTATGAATAGAGACAAATTTAACTACTACTCATTCAGGTCATTCTTGTTACGACGAGCAACAGTGAATCGAACAGACATGATCGAGGTGGAAAACTTCGGTCAGGTCACGGCAGATGTCGCATGATCAACGCCTATTAAAATTATAGTAGATCTCCTCCACAGAAAGTTTTTCTGTGCATCAACATAAAATGCAACCCAAAACGATCAAAAAGTCCTTTAAAAAGGCATAAAGCATGATTATATGACTATTTTTGAAAACGATTGGGAATTGGACAGTAGACTTTTGTTCAGCTTTAACTAATTCAACATTATTATACACACACAATGGGATTTCTGAACCAATCGCATCAATTGCTCATATTACACTTCAATTACAATTGCCCAGCAAAACTTACAGCAGTCGTTTCAGCTTTAATCACATTTCAATTAAAACCACCCTCAACAGTGCAATGATTGGCGAATAAATATCGCTGTTTTAATGCGCCATGAATCAACGCTGAGAGATGTAATACTAATCGGCTACACCTGATCATTAGCGAGTTAGGTTCGATAATTGCTATAATTGAATTGTGGTTGAAAGCGTTGTAGTTGATTCCTAGTATTCCCTGAAAGTGGTAAGTCCGACAAAAAAATCCCAATCCCAGGGCGGATGTCATTCGAAATTCACCCAGCCCAAACGGCGCGTTCCACCTCAAGCCAAGGTCAAGCGCCGTAACCGATTCCTCGGGAATCGCAATAAATCGAACGGAACGAAATGAATGGAAACATTAGATTTTAAGATTTGAAAAGTTGCCCCAGATGAGTTCTTACCTTTCAATGTCACATCGGCTCTGAGAAACCTGTAAATGGTGAAAACCGGTCAATTGTCATAATTCAACTTCTTAAGTCCGATGAAACGCGCTGGAGGCATCAATTCATTAATTGAACACCTTTTATTAGATTGTGATTGTTACCGGACGATCGTATGGACGAATTGTTTTCGGATATGAGCACCAGCACCGTGGAACATTGGCTTTGATCCACTTTTGCTCGGCAGGGGAGGTAATAAGCCGTGGAAACCGTTTTATTATAAGCTGCAAGCTGCCACCGATTGCCAAAGGCACAATCGCGATAGCCTAGTCTGGTGAATCACATTTGATGGCTTTTGAATCGAAAGGAGTCGTAAATGTGTTTTGAAATATCAACAGCTGAAAATAGACAGAGATTGACAGGAGGTGCATTGTTGCTTGCGGTGTTATTTTTAATCGCAACAATTGATCAATTTACAATTGTGATTGTAAAACGATCGTAGCTGCATTAGTTTATGGGCATCACGCTTTGGGAGGCAGGTTTATTTTGGGGTTATATTATTTTTTTCTAAAATTGCGTCATCATTTGGTCTAGTTTTGTGTTCGATGAACCATCGGAGGTTCAAGCAAGTTCTGTAAGGCCGATCCCAACGCTGTTCTACTTTGTATGGGCTGCTTTAGTTTAAAACTAGAACTGAAACAAGCAATTCCCAATGCTGTGTTGGAGTTCTACTTTTCGAGCAAATTTTTGCAACGGATTTACAACTGTTCTATTTTCACTGTGATTTGAAACACGGATGCAACATTGTTTTAAATTGGGTTTATTTGTAGTTATGCCAGCTGTTATGACTGATGACTGTCAAATAAGTGCTTTTTTGGTTTGTTTTTCAAGTGATTTTTTTAACGCGAAATTATGATCGACCAATATTTTTAAAACATGGCATTACGATTAATGTGTTTTTGTTTTAATTTTGACAATTTCAAAATTTAAAACTGACAAACAGTTTGCAACAAACATGAAACTCAGCGTTGGGAACCTAGGACAGGACTTGCCAGCTGTTAGTGCAAAAAAAAGACCATTTACCTGTCAAAAAAGACCGTTTTTTATTGGTCGCTTTGACAACCACCTCTACCGCCTCCGTCGAGTTATGTTACAATAGCGTCCCTAATATAGAGTCACGCAAAGAGTGAAATCAAATCTACCTATCGGAGCTACCTATCGAGCATCCCATCTGAATTATACATGCACGCAAAATGAGAACCAATCGAAATAAGTGTTGCATGTTCTTCTTGTCGTGACTCTGTCTAGGGATTCTATGTTACAAGCAGGCTGTTTGTTGTTGGTTTGGCGGTGTTGCTAGTAGTCACTGCTTTTTCACTTTTTTTCGCTTGTGACAACTCACACTAAATTTTTATTGCTGGAAAACAGCAAAGTTTTGCTGATTTTTTTGTGCTGTAATTTCAGCAATGTATACAGCAAAACCAAGATCGCTGAGCAACCAGCAAAACTGATATTCAAAAAAGTGACAGCTTTTATACTGAGCCTTTCTCCCCTCAGCAGAATTTGCAGCGTAAGCATCAATGAAATTCAATGAAATTTTATCAATTAACGTTTAGTTTGATGCAGTTTCATTTCCCGAACGACAAAAGAGAGTTTTTTAATTACTTTATTTTCAATGGGATTACTGTGTAAACATATCTGGAATCATTGGAGCGACCCCCGTATCATAGCAAATAAGGGGCTATTCATAAACCACGTAGACAATTAAGGGGGGGGGGAGGGGTTTCGAAAAAGTCTACGTTTGTCTACGATGGGGGAGGGGGGGATATACCAAAAGTCTACGTAGACCTTTTTTTACTCTCTACAAAACTGATATTCATACCTTCCACGCAGAAAAAAATCCGTCATAACAAACATATTACAGAAATCGAAACATAAAATTAGTTTATTCTGGCCGCAAACATAAACTAGCTTTCTTTCAAATATGTTCTATGTTTAAAACCAAGTGACATCGCTGTTTGAAATTAAAATCACATTATGTTTATTTTCAATATATTAATGATACGAACAAACGTACAAATTTTAGATTTTACTGGTTGCGTTCAAAATTTATTTTATTTATTGTAAACTCAATAGCAAAAAAAAGCCGAGCAAAATTTTGCTTCCAAAAAGTACCATGTGCAACCTTCTGTAACTTTGTCAATTATCAATATAGACTTTATGTGAACAAAATTTTATGTTGATAAGATTTATAAACTTGAAATTTTCATAAAATATGTTAAATAAGATTTTTAGACACACCAATTTCAAAAATCCGTATTTCTGTGCAAGATTTTGGTAGCCTAATAAAAATTTCATCATAGCTTAAAATAATATATTAAATAAAGTGGACAAAGTTTGAACTGTTTCCATCAATTGGTTTGGACTACAGCTGGCGTCAAAGTTGACGCATCAACATGAGTATTTTCCTTTTTCACCAAATATTGACCATGCTGAAATATCGGTGCAAAAAAAAGCTAACGTGAAGATAGTCTATCTATCTTTATATTAGCATCTACACATCTAAAGATGGTCTACGTTAAATTTCGAACACAAACATAATAGTAGCAAATCTAAATTAACACATTATTTTAAAAAACCGATTGTTTATTTCACAATCATAAACTTATATCTACATAAGAAACAGTTGATTAATAGGTTAATCCTTCTTTCTGCTAAGTTCTCGAACTTTCTGTGGTACACCCGCCATCAGGTTCCGTACGGTATCCTCGGATACGCCCGCCGGGACAATTCTCCATCTTTTATTGAAATATTCGGAACCATTTGCTTTCTTCTTAGTTTTGAAGAGTGTCCGCTGAACTAGTGCCCAGTATTTCTCTATTAGGCGAAGTTTTGGACAGTTTGGTGGATTGGCTGTTTTTGGCACATATTTGACCTCTGGTACCTTATACCATTCCAGGAAGGATTTCGTATTGTGACAAGAGGTCAAATCAGGCCAAAACAGAGCTGGAGAGTCGTGGCTACTGATAAACGGTACAACCACTTTTGCAGACATTCTCGTACACACCGTCATTGATAGTGCCGGTAGAGACGACACATTTAGATTTTCGACCACAACTACATATGGCCTGCCTAATCATATACTTTGTCGAAAATGTGGACACCCTCTTTGTCCGGAAACGCTATAAAACGGCGCTCCTGTGCATTGCGGTATAAAAAGCCAGGCCCAGAAGCTATTTAAAGTCTTCGAGTATGTACGTCAAACATCGTAGAAGACTTTTTGCAGTAAAATTTTGCATGTCATCACAGTAGGGGACCTTTTTTACTTTGTACGCCTTCAGTCTTTGCCCCTGTTTCACTTTTTTTACGTATGATTTTGACTTCCACGCTACATTTCGCACAGAAAGATCCAGATCAATAATGGCTGCCACCTTCTTGTCCATATGTCGGGAGCATACTTACGATTTGTTCCACTTCCAACCTTCCAATCCACAGTCAAGCGCTGGTCAAATAATTTGCAAACACAAAACATGGTACTTTTCGGTAGTTTTAGTTTCTTGGCAAGATTGCATACCAGTAAATTTAAATTTTGCCGCCGTTTGTACAAAACGCGTGTCCACTTGATTCGACGCCATTTTACTGAATGTAACAAAAATGTTAACATTTTATACCATGAAATAAAGTGGAGAGTTTCAGCTGTCATATAATGGAAACGTTTCAACGATCGAGAGCTTAAAAAATATAACAAGAGACAGTAATTTGAGCGTGTTGGTTGTGTTTCTTTATTAGTTTTTTAAAACACCGATAGATCAAATCCATGGTACCAACTCATTAGTATGTTTATGATGTCAAGCATTGAGTAGTTAACTTGCTCCCATTTGACAAACATTTAGAAGAGGGTTTTAGTTATATGCGGTTGTGATATCTGTCAACAATGCTATAGCGCAGGATGGGACAAAGTAGAAAAAAAATAACCAGGTCTGTGAAGACATCAACTTGCTTTGGAAAACTTTCAAAGAAGATAAACTGAACTTGATATGTTAAGTATAGGGTGATACGGTCAAAATTTGGTCAAGAGAGAACGCGTGTAAATCGGTGAAATCGTTTATTTAAAAAAATCAAATTAAATTTCTTGTTCAAGTTCAATTAGTATAAAATTCAGGAAAAATATTCACTTAGGCTTCCGCTTTTCCAAATCCGAATTGCCGGGCCTTACGCTTGACCCCTGCCATCAGATTTTGTACAGCCACCGTGTTCACCTTCTTTGCCGCAGAAAGCCAGTTTGCCTTGAACTGCTGCTCGTCCTTAGCAGTTTTTTTGGTCTTCTTTAGGTTCCGCTTGACAATAGCCCAGTATTTCTCAATTGGGCGGAGCTCTGGCGTGTTGGGAGGGTTCTTGTCCTTGGGAACCACCTGCACGTTGTTGGCGGCGTACCACTCCATGGCCTTTTTACCGTAATGACAAGATGCCAAATCCGGCCAAAACAGTACGGAACAACCGTGTTTCTTCAGGAAAGGCAGCAGACGTTTATTCAAACACTCTTTCACGTAAATTTCTTGGTTGACAGTCCCGGAAGCTATGAAAATGCTGCTTTTCAAGTCACAGGTACAGATGGCTTGCCAAACCAGATATTTCTTTGCGAACTTTGACAGTTTCGTGTGCTTGAAAATATCTGCTACCTTTCCCCTTCCTTTTGCCGTATAAAACTCCTGTCCCGGAAGCTGCTTGTAGTCGGCTTTGACGTAGGTTTCGTCGTCCATTACCACGCAGTCAAACTTCGTCAGCATCGTCGTGTACAGCCTCCGGGATCGCGCTTTGGCCGTCGTATTTTTGTTTATCATCGCGATTTGGAGTCACTACCTTCTTGTAAGTCGATAGTCCGGCTCGTTTTTGGCTCGATGCACGGTTGTAGACGATACACCCAGCTTATTTGCGGCATCTCGGAGATAGGTTAGGGTTTCGCTTGAAACTACCGGCAACTCTCTTTGTCGTCTCAGCGGCTTCCGGTTTTCGATTTCCCCCGATCCAGACTTCCTGGCTGTCGACAAACGTTCCCAAAACACTTTAATTACATTTGTAACGGTTGATTTGGCAACTTTTAGCGATTTTGCCAACTTTGCGTGCGAGTAGCTCGGATTTTGCGATGCGCGAGCAAAATTTTGATACGCTGCTCTTCTTGCTTGGACGGCATTTTGACAACTGAAGAGTGAATTCCAAAATCAAAATAGGAGCAACATTCTACACACACACCTTCAAAATGAGGGTGTTCAGGTTTTTAAATGCAAAATTGAAAGAAATACGTCAAGTTGATATTGACCAAATTTTGACCGTATCGCCCTTTAAAAACAAAAATAGCCGCAAATGCTTTGATTGTGGATTGCATTTTGCGACAAAAGTGATTGCAGATCACCGCAAAAGCATCCACAAGGCAGATATTTCATCGAAGGAAATAAGGCCACTCAAGATTCTGCAGCAACGCCTGGAAGAAATTATTTGTGAGGTCGACGAGAACGGAGCTACACAAGTTCTATAAACAGAATCACGTTTTGTCGAAATCATTTGGCTTGACATCCAAGAAACAATCCCACCAGAACTTCCGCTGATGAACTTTAGTAATTGGTTCAAGCAGCCATGGTGTGGGCATCTTTAGCATTGATTGCTGTTATTTTTTATTTATGGTATTTTTATGAAACAAAATAAAAAGGAATAGCTGCATAACCTGATTGTTTGAGTTTTATTTCATAAATCCTTCCTCAACCCGCCACAGCCACATATTGTTAAACATTTTCCATAAATTAAAAAAAAAAGAATTTGACAAAGTCTACGTAGACTTTGAGGAGGGGGGGGGGGGGTTGGAAAAAGTCTACGAAAGTCTACGATGGGGGAGGGGGGGTTTGAAAATGGCAAATTTCGGTCTACGTGGTTTATGAACAGTCCCTAAGAGGTAATCTCTCTCTGAGCTGGCAGGTCCTGTCCTAGTTGGGAACGGCCTAACCGATTCAGTTCAGAAGATTGTGTGA
Organism: Aedes japonicus; assembly: GCA_034211315.2. Lineage (NCBI taxonomy): Eukaryota > Metazoa > Arthropoda > Insecta > Diptera > Culicidae > Aedes > Aedes japonicus. The sequence continues at coordinate 10,136 of JASCZW010010609.1, read as the reverse complement.
GTGGGACATTTTTTTATTCCTTTCCTGACGAAGTAGGCGATGACTTTACTTCACAAGATATGTGTCGAAAAAATCATAATAACCTCTCGAAACAATGGTGGTTTACTTTAGTTGCTGAGATATTTATCGATTCGAAAAGAGCGTTTTCACAAACAATGCACAGTGGCAAAAACTGATAAATACTAAGGTAAAAATTTGTAATTTTGTCGCTTTTAAGCGCGGTAAACAAGGCCATTTCCAATTGAAAATTGTCTGGGAAATCGAATGTAACTGGTTTCAATCACCGCACGGCATAGGCGTAGCCAGAGGGGGACAGAGGGGGGCCGTTGCCCCCCCCCCCCTAACTTTTGAATCCATGTATAGAATTTTAATGTTTGCTTCAATTCTTTATTATTAAGTGTTAATGTTTGATAGATTACCCCTTTGCCTCAATGAAAAAGCGGGAATTTGCCTCGATTTTGTGACAAGATGTAACAAAAAAGTTCCATATACTCGCTGAAAACGTTGAGGTCTACCACCCGAAACTGTTGTTGATACATCGCCCAGTTATATTTCACGTTTGCTGGCAACTTATCAACAAGCTCCTGTAATATGGTGGGATTTGATAGATGCCACTCTAATCCGACTGCCTTCAGATGTCCGCATAAATTCTGCACTATCAAGCCAAAATTCACCAGTGTTTCCAGCTTGTCCGGTTTAGGAGGAGGAGTAGCCCTAATCTTCATAACCATGTTGTGCACGATTTGCTCTGGGCGACCAAACAATATCTGTAATGTTGACATCACCTGTGGAACCGTGGACGGGTGCAGTAGAAAGCTGCTAACGGCATCTCTGGCGGTTCCCTTCAAGGCACGTTGAAGTCGAAGTAGGTTTTCGGAGTCGGAATATCCACAGGCCTCCGAGGAATGTTGATAGCTGCTAAAAAACAGTGGCCAGTCGATAGGATCCCCCGAGAAGACAGGCAATTCTTTCGACAGTACTTGTCTTGCAGCCAACTGTTGTTGAGTTGGATGAAGGGCTTCGTGCTGGAGATTGCTACCCGGAGTCACAATATTTGGTAGGTCAGGAATGTTGCTAGCCAACGGTGGCGCGCGCTGAGATGTTTGTGGTGAGATTGGGGTAGAATATGAAGATCGACCTCTGATTGGAGCCAAAGATGTTGAGGGGTGGTAGGCAGGCATGTGGTGTATAGGTTGAGGGTCTTTATTACTAACGGTTGGAATAGGTGGTGCAAAACTTACAGGATAGGAAACTACCTCAAACTTACTGTTCCCTGGGAATCTCTCCGGTTGTAAGAAAATGGGTCGATTCGGGTGCTCCCGCTGTAGATGAATGGGCACGTGGAGGTCGGGATTCATGCTTGTTGCTTGCTGCTGCTGTCCACTAAACGAATCCAGCTGATTCTTCAACTGTTGTTCTGCAGCTCGTAGACGATCTATCTCCGCATCTCGTCAGTTCAATTCCTGCTGTCGTTGTACTTCCATCGTGGTTTGCCTGTCCGTAATCTGCTGCAACTGCTTTCTCATTTCTGCTTCTTGCCTGCGAAGTTGGTCCACATCCGCATCCTTCTGAAGCTGCAAAACCTTTATCTGGTCTACAAGTTCCAGCTCCCGTTTTCTGCGTATTTCAATGTCCTGTCGATGATGCAATTCGATCTCGTTCATTTTCCGGAGATTGCCCGTTTCGCTTTGCCACCGGTCGTAAGGTAAAACTGCCCTGCGCAGTAGTTTCGGTACTGTTCCAGTGTGTGACACGACAGGCTTAGGTTCGTCCAGAAAATTCCGCAACGGTTGAAGGTCCACCAGTGAAATGACATCACCTCCTACAGCTCCAACGAGTTCCGCCTCGCCAATAGAGATACCGCCAGTCGAAAAGTTGATATCGTTGAAATTAAATCGATCACTTGGGAGATGAAAAGGCTCCTGCTCCAAAGTTGGAGTAGATGTTTGTCACTTGACTGGAGCTTGGACTGGCTTAGACGTCTCTACAACGACGTTGAGCCCAGTATGGTTGGCTACATTCCCCTGCTGAACGATCCAATCTTCTACCCGTCTCGCTGTTGATCGGTCGGAACGACGACTCCTGACACTGGCAATCTCGTCTGCCTCTTCTTGCTGGTAACTCCAGCTCACGGGCTAATCTAGCTCTCCGTGCACTGGAAGTACTCGATTGTCCAGTGGCAGAGCTCGGTGGCGGTACAGTGTTACGTATAGTACAGGCTCTACACGTAAACGATCCAGTTTGCGCTGTATCATTAGTCATTTCGGCGCACGATAGATGGTACCATTTGGTACATTTCTTGCATTGTACCTGACGACGTTCGTCATCAATCGGGCGATCACAAACGGACCGGTCATTGTTTTCCCCGTTGTCAGCATCTATCGCTGATGCCATGCATCCATCCTGGAATATCGCGGACAAGTAATATTCTCTTCATGAACAATTTCAGCCATTGCCACCTCTTTCACAGAGTTAGGTGTCGAATTGGGAGCATCACCTTGTGTTCTACCATTGTTCTCCCGGTTGACAAAAGCAGCAGTAGCCGCTGCTGCTGCCATTTGCTTGGCTCTAGTTTGTTGTCTCGTTTTACGCGTCATTGCCAGTGATCGGTAAATTCTTGAGAATATGTTCGCAACGTTTCGGGATTCCTGAAGCAAAGTCCTTTTTTTGGTTCAAGACAGGCTCAAGCTGTAAAGTTTATTATTAATAATTAGCTTGAATTGGTAATTATTTCCATACTCACAATTTAGTGCCCAAACAATTCTAGGTGCGAACAATTAATTGTCTTACGGTTTAGCTTTAATATTGAGGTTTAGTCTGTAAATTCATTTGTTATAAGGTATTTTGTAAGTAAATATAAGAAAAAGGATATAAAACATAAGCTTACAAAATTCACTGAAGGCAAATTACAACTTACACACTTGGTATTTCAAAGACAATTAAATTCAAAGCAAGACTAACACAATAGGCCTATGCATGCTATCTACCTCTACAGCTAGCTCTTTGTACTGGTTGGGTGATAATGTTTGGCTCATTTGTTCGAGGGGCTTGCACGCAACAAATAGTAAAGACTAAATTTTTTCTAACATATGATATTCTACGGGCGAGACGAAACGACTCATATCTGAATTTCAGAGACAAGACAGCATGCTAATCAGACCGAAAAGCTGCAGTTGTTTTAAACTATTCAAAGATTTTAACCGTTGCTATGAGCATGAGTAAGATTATAAACATGAAACACCCGAGGCTGCTACTCCGTTGTTGCCAAATGAGCTGTTATTACACAGAGAACCACCAGAGGACTAGCATACATTCTCAAGGTGAAAAAAACTGGTGATCTCAAACGAATGCAATAACCAGCAATGCATGTCAAATAAGGGAAGGAAATTTTATGAGAAGGAAAACACCAACGCGATCCTACGTTTAACTTGCGGTTATATCCTATTTATAACCCCCCTCTATTTTTTAAATATTAATACCTATTTCTGATTTTGAACTATTTATACAAATAGTACTATTCAAGCCAATCACAAAATGGGATAGTGGTTTACTTGCTCCAGGATATGGTGGTACGGCGAGCATGGCAAACCAATATTATGGATCACAATTAATTGTGATCCCCACGACCGGACCACCAGCCCGGCGAACCCCCACATCTCACCAGGAAGCATTTTTGTTGTTTATTGTTTTGTGCTCACCGAATTATAGGTAACCGAAACAATACGAAACGCGCCATGGCCGATTGCAAATAGGGGGTAATGAAGCATCGACACAACTTTTCACAGCCGATGCTCGAAGCAAACTTTTTTTTTGTAAATTTTTAATTTTTAAAACTGTACCAATCCTAAAGAAGCTGCTTAAGAACAATCTATGCGAATCCATTGAAAATTGCGATTTAGGGAACGTCCATTGATTATGTCACGTAAAAAGTGACTTTTTACCCTCCCCCTCTTTTCACGTTGTTTGTATGGACCTTAATTTTTTTTGTATGGGTCGTCACATTTCCCCAAACCCCCGCTCCCCCTTCCTGCGTGACATAATTAATGAACCTTAGGGATTTGGTAAAAGTAAGAGTGTGTAGATGCATTTCATGCCTTCTGGCAACTCTATGCTTCTATTGATGTCCTGGCTCATTGGTTTAGCATCAACCGGGGGAGACTTGATCTCATTGATACCATTTTCTCCAATCCGCTCAATCAATCGCAATGTTTTGTGGTACATTGGACGGATTAATAATATTTGAGATAAATCAATACAGACGTCATCCAAATTGTGCATATTGACAGGCAGCCTAGGAAGACTCTCCCTGTACCTTATAGTAATATGCTTAGAGGTGGACCAGAAGATTGGCTGAGCTACCTCAGAGATTTTTTTTCTGTTTGTATGGGAGAAAATTGGTGTTTTTGCGGTGTTGCTATGTCAATATATACACTGAAAATTTATTTTCGTAAATTAGGTTTCACTGGGTTCGTAAACATTGATTTTTTTCTTAGAACAAATGTCTCGTAAATTGCATGAAACTTTCTTAATGCTTGTCATCTGGTGAAATTCTATATTACACCTTTTTACAGTGCACGAAATGAATTTCATGCAGATAAACCAATTGCTGCTTCTCTTCAGTCGTACTCATACATGTTGGTATTGCTCATCGGTGTGCTGGAATCATTAATTTATTGATTTCTTTTTTCAATACCATACTGAGTCGATGTAGAAGATCTGTCAGTCAATCATGCAACCACCAGAGTTTTTTTTATTGATAACAAAATAATCGTAGTAGTTTATATCGTTTTCGAACAATACACGAATGTCCTTTCTGTGCCAATAAATGCTTCGTGTTTTAGACAGTTACGCGTGTGGCACTGAAAACGAAGGTAGCAACGAACAAATCTACTTACAACGAACATAACGAATAGATTTGTTAGTCCTACCTTCGATTTAGTAATAAAATTAGAATTTAATTTTCAGTGTGGGTGAGAAGGTCGTGGAGGAAAACTACATTTTCAGTACAAACTGTAAACAAACTCGATGGTTATCCTATACAAAAATCCAACACGACTGTAAAGTGAATATTTTGACACATGACAGTACCCGCTAGATTTTACCAAGGTTGCTATTCAATGCCGTTCGATTTTGAAACAAGTGGAAAACCTTAAATTCCAGAACAAACCTAGAATTGTTTAATCTTGTTGCCAAGATTTGAAGGGTATTGTAAAGTACTTTGGGTAAACGTAGAGAACATAATCCACCCGTCGTTTAGGCGAATTGTCACAAAGTGAGGGTTCGATTCCTGCTCTAGCCGGTGGAACTTAAAAATGTCCATACTCTTCTGGTCCACCGAGCGTTGTGCTGTCCGTTGTATAATTATAGACTAACTCTAAGACCAGTAGTTCCCGAACAAATACGATTTTTTCTTTACTCAGTCAGTACTAGCACATCGGTTCCAAGCTTAATAATGCGCCCCTAATAATGAACTCACACGAACACATTCTCAAATATTCTGTCAAAATAACACAACAAATCCAAATAAAGGCGCAAATATGTACAGCAAGGTGTATATCGGACCATGGGGTTCTAAAGTGGACCAATTTCAAATCTCTAGTTGCATATTGATTGTTGGTATAATGTAATGTATTCAGTGTATGCAATCGCTGGTTGAAGACGGTGCAATTCTCTCTCTCTCTCTCTCTCTCTCTCTCTCTCTCTCTCTCTCTCTCTCTCTCTCTCTCTCTCTCTCTCTCTCTCTCTCTCTCTCTCTCTCTAAATACATAATATCTTGCCCCACCCTATTCGAAATCCTGGCTACGCCTATGCCGCACGGGTATGGTTGTGGAGTTATTGAGCTTATTTTACCCCACTTTCCATTATAATATTAAATAATTTATAGACATCTTTTCACGGAAAGGCTCAAGATCATCAAACTAGTGCTAATCCCATGTGAAATTTCCTAGAAAATCGAAAAGAAGTTGTTTGAACTACCGTTTGCAAGCCGCGCTTAAAAGCGACAAAAGTTACAGATTTTTTCCTTAGTTTTCATCAGTTCTTGCCCACTGTGCGGTGTTTCATTTATTTTTGAGAGGACTTGCAGATCGATAAAAATGCAGGCTTTCATACAACTTCGTGATATCTAACTGATTTCGAAAAACATTTAAGTGGAACAGAAAGAAAATAGGAATCGTGAGTAGGAGTTTCGAAGAGAAGGCAAGATGTCGCTGAATCCGCCAGGCGTCGACACGGGGATGAAAATCGAGGCACACAGAATCAGCATCACATTCCGAGCGAATACCCTTCCGGTGGATGTCCGACTCTTCTGCTGCATCAATTCAGTACGCCCCAAGCCGGTACAATGTCTGATTGGCACCAGGTACAATTATGCCACCGTCAGTTGCCGATCCAAGAAGCGTTGCCAAAACTGTGCTCAACAGCAAGAAAATTTTAAACACGGAAACTGCCAAAACAAAGCCAAGTGCTTCTACTGCAAAGAAGATTCGAACCACAGAACATCGCAAAACCAGTGCGTAGAGAGAAAGCGGCAGAGTAACATCAATACGACAATGACCAAGACGACACTCACCTATATGGAGGCAAAGGAGCAGCTCCCGATCCTCATCAAAAATCGAAACGATTTGCATGCTAATACCGGCGATTTTCCGTCGAATATCTAGCATTAGCATTAGCGTTAGCATTGACGTTTGCGCACCTCGTCGATGGAGCTACAATGAGGTATAATTCGTTGAAAACATTGCATATCACCATGAAACGGCTCCAATAACTGAAACGTTTCTTCTCACAACAATCTCCACGAAGAAACTCCAAGATCGCTCATCTGGCCACGTTCATGCAACCGTTGGATATAGGGAGGATTTGGAATCTACCTTAAGAAGACACGGGAAACCCACGTAGTCTTCAGTAGATATCAAAGGAAAAGGGAAATGAATAGTCGGTGAGAATAGTTTAACAGAATGCCCTGGTTGGTGTAAAATTGTTCAAAAAATGGTCGTTGGGAGCATCTAGTCTAAGAAGGTTAAGTGATGCTCAATTTCTTGTCTACCGGTTGGGAACTAAGTATTAACAAAAGTCCTAGCCTTATATGGTTTATGGTTATAGCGTCATTACTCGCTCTCTGAAAAGAGTAGAATGTCTGAAAGTAGAAGAACGGGTGATGAAAGAATACGTATCTGATTTCTTGGATTGATTCAACAACACTGCGTTTCTTTAATACTGCATTTTATTTCATTTTATTGACGCATAAGGGTATATAACTCCAAGTTATCACTCCGTATTCAAGTACTCAAACCTTACATAAAACAGGATAGTTGACCAGGCCTCGCAACACTAGAAGTGTACAATAATATTGCATCACTGCCCAAAGGATTGAAGTAGGGTGTATGTAAGGCTGGTACGTAAGGCTGTAGGAAGAAAAGGTCATTGACAATGTTATATCAATTATCTTTTGATAAATTGTAAATGGTATCTGTCAAAATATCTGTATAGTTGAAATGTACAAAATACCTGTATAGTAGAAATGTACTTAATGTAGGTAAATTACTAATGTTTTCGCTCTGTTGTGTTTGAGTTGAAGGAGGTGACTATTGGACTACGCTGACTTGAGCTTTGGACATAAAGAAACTTGATTGGCAAACATATCGTGAAATTACGTGGTCGAAAAAGAACACACCACCGTCAACGAAGTTGGAACCGAGTGATTTATAATCAATAGTGGCACAAATTCTAGCATGATAAACACGGCAAAAGTCTTACATCTGAGAAATGCTGGCTGGTCAGCGTCAAGATCTATTCCGTAAAATTGCAACTTAGTCCTAAAAACGCACATTTCTATTCTATTATTCTATGTTAATAGAATGAAAAACTATTGCGTCGTTGATTTAAAGCGGCTTGACTTGGAGAAATCCGCTATCCGAAGCAATCCATTGTGGTAAAAACAGTTAATGATTAGCTCAAAACTGCAGTAAAAAAAAAGTCATTCAGAGCTATGTTGGAGATGATAGAACTGTGAAGGCGGTGGTGAAATACTCAGCCAAATTCAACTCACACGACTAGAATTTTTTTATATAAAGACTAGCTGACCCGGTGTGAGCGTTGCTACGCCTGCAAATAAATAAATGAACAATGGTTGTTTTTTTGGAAAGAGTTTTTTGACTCAGAAGGATTCAAGCTTCCATCAGAACATTCTTCTTACCCGAGAAATACACAGTTTGTGTTTTAGTTGCGGACAATTCTCATGTTTGGTTGTAATTTGTGTTTGGAATCTCCATAAAGGGTATCCACGATTAAATTGCCACACTATGAAATTGCTCTAACTTTTTAACCGTTGAGTAGAATTTAATGAAAATTTGGGTGGATTTTGTTCATAGTGCATTATTTACATCCTGCAAGTTTTAAAGTCCTGTGATCAAAACTCGCGGAAATGGAGTCGAAAGAACAGCTCGTGCGTGATAAAATCTTGCGCATTCATCACGAGAACAATGGGAATCGCGAATTCCACGGTGTCGCGAGTGATTAAGCGGTTCGAGGAATGGTTGACCACCGATCAGAAGCCCAGAAGTGAAGGAAAAAGTATTCCGTACAACACCAAAAATCACAACCGCGTAGTTGAGGCCTTCAACCGAAATCCGAACGCCTCCGTTCGGGATGTGGCTAAGAAGCTGCACCTAAGCCGAAGTTTTGTCCAGAAGGCCAAAACTAAGGCTGGGCTTCGAACGTTCAAGGTACAAAAGGCCCCTTATCGCGACGAGAACCAGAAAAAGTCCGCCAAAACCCGTGCCAGGAAGTTGTACCTCAACATGCTGACGAAAGTTGAATGCTGCATCATGGACGACGAAACATATGTGAAGGCCGACTTCAAACAGATCCTCGGCAACCTGTTTTTCACGGCCAAGGATAAGTTCAGCGTTCCGGAGCATGTCTGCACTCAGAAGATGTCCAAATTTGCGAAGAAATTCCTGGTTTGGCAAGCCATCTGCACGTGCGGGAAGCGGAGTGCACCTTTCGTGACCAAGGACAAGATGAACGGACAGGTGTATATAAAAGAGTGCCTCCAGAAGCGGCTGCTTCCTCTCCTGAAGGCCCACAACGTCCCAACAATCTTCTGGCCAGATTTGGCTTCATGCCACTACTCCAAGGACGTGCTGAAGTGGTATGCGGACAATAAGGTCAATTTCGTGCCGAAAATGTTCAACCCTTCCAACAGGGCTGCAAAATGGTGAGTCGACAACTGTGATGGAGCGTGCGTCCCCGCAACATAGCTCTGGTCCTCACAAGTTCCTACCTCATGCTTCCACGGGTCAGCAGATGACAAAGACCGCCAGCTAAGGGTTGCGTACTTAGCTGGTAGTGCAGCCTGGGCACTGTTGTCCTTCTGACTTCAGCTAGATTGAGGAGGTGCGTGCCGAGCGTCTGTCCACCAAGGAGGTCTGTTCACCAGCGGCTGAGTAAGAAACGCTGTACCTCGGCAGCTATACCTTAGGAGGCAGTCCCACCAACGCAATGTAGGCAGCGCGGTAAGATAGCATGCTGAAGTCTTACCCTACCACGAAAAATGTAAGTATTCTTTATTTCTTTATACGGTATATAATTTTGGATCATCCATGGAATCAGAAGACATGCAGATAGTACACATGTTATTCTCATTTTATATTATAACATCCCTTCACAATATTTTTTATGCTATTTTCAGCTTCGTATTTATCCATCATCGTAAGTTTTAGTCCACATACCTCCCATGGAGCGAGATAAGGCGCTATAACCTTGGCAATTATTGCCACGCTTTTTGGTTCAAATGCCAAAAGTTCACCCACAGGCAAAAGGAGCATAAACTAATCTTTCTAGCATCTATGCTCCCAACGATAAGGTACAAATTATCACACTGTATAACTCAACATGGAAGCGTTTGGTACGGGAGGTCCACGCTTTCTTCCTTCCCTTGATTCAGAGTAGTAAAGCGATTTTAGATCTTTCTGGAATCGCTCTATTTCTTGGAATCCCCTCTGCGGCACATACTACGCAGTTGGCCTGGCCGATGACAAGAAAAATGATGTATTCAAGAAAACATCATTTTCCAGGATGCTTTCAAGAATTGGCTGCGTTAGTATGAGATTAGATTAGATTAGATTAGAAAA
>JASCZW010010608.1:0-35859 GCA_034211315.2 Aedes japonicus | reverse complement strand
GGAACGATGCTCTGAGAAAGATCAAGTTTTTCTGGCAATGTCCCGTGTCGAAATTAAGGTATTCCGCTTTAGATGAGCAATCGACACGTTATTTCTGAGTTTTTTCCAGTCTTGTGGTTTACTGTTATCCGTTTCTGAAACCTTTGGAGGACTATTGAGACGGTCGAATGATGCATGTTCTTCAATTCTTGGGAAAACTAGGTGTTGCGAAAAACCAAGATTTTAAATGTGGCTGAACATAAAGCTATGTTTATTTAGAATCCGGAATAATAAAGACATCTGTATCTTGGTAACGAATTGACGTACAAATAAGTTTAATACATCAAAACAAAGGTAACTCACTGTGCTTTAGGGAAAAAAATATCAATAGAAATCATTTCTTTTCGGTTCTAGTGAAAATTAGCACTTTCTTCTTTATTCCTCTCATCAAACGCTGAACACCTCCGGAGTCAACTTCCTTGGTCCACATTTTGGTCATCTGAGTCGTTTTTCCACTTTTCTTAAGCTTCCGCTTCATTATTGCCCAAAATCTCTCGATGGGCAGGAACTACGGGCAGTTGGGTGGATTTATGTTTTTATCGATGAAATCTACGTTATTATCGCGGTTCCACTGACTTTCCGGCTGTAGTGACAACTCGCCAAATCTGGCCAAAACCTCACGGGACCTTTATGGGCTTTAATGAAAGGTAGTACGTGGTTTTTGAGGCACTCTTCCTTGTACAGCTTCGAGTCCATCGTCTTATTCTTCACGAACACTTTGGTTTTTGCTCCGCAGCTGCATATCCCTTGCCAAAACATCAGTTTTTTTTGGAAAATTTGTCCATAAAAGCAAACTTAAACTTCGCAGGAACATCTCCTCGTGCCGTCGCCATGTAGAATTTTTGGCCAGGAAGCTGTCCGAAATCCATTTTGACGTTGGTTTCGTCAAAATCTGCTGGTACAATTTCCGAGCTCGAGTTTTGGTGACGAAACTTTGCTTCAACGTTCTGTTTGGTTGCTTGCTGGCTCGATAAGAACGATATCCTGCTCGCAAACGAATTCTTCGAACGGTACTAATAGCAACAGCGTATTTTTGGGCGATTTCATTATCTGATAGTCCAGGGTTTGCTCTGACGGTTCTTAACACCTTCTGGTTCAGCTTGCGGTCATATGTTCCACTATGACGCTTACCTTGAGGCACTCGATCGACGCTCATTCGCTCCCTGAAACGTTTGAGCACACGATTGATTTGGCGATTTTCAACGTTTTTGAGACTTTTATTACGGACCACGTTGGAGTATCAACGTGGGTGTGCAGAATTGGTTCTCTCCTCTCGGCTTCCATCTGGAATAGCTTATGACTCACTGCACGAAACACCGTAAAACTTACACCACAGAGAGTGGGCGTCTAGGTCAATAAACGGAGCTGTAAAATAATTCTTGCAGCGGTCACTGTTCGTGCCGCTGCAACACAATACGTGATTTAGGATTCTAACAGGACAGAACTTTAATCCTTTCGAGAAAAAAGTGCGCAAGCTCGAATGTGATGCAATAATTGTTGGCTCACCCTTTAGCAAAAAAAAATCGTTCTTAATTTTGCCTTACAGCTAGAAAGATTCGATCAAAAAGTTTTGTTTTCTCCTTGAAATTCCCATAGAAATTCAAACTGCAGTGCTAGTTTGCCACAAATATAGCTCAAATTTTGTAGAAAGAGCCAAGACCTTTGGATCACCTTAATATCTACAAATTTTATTTATCTATTTATCTATTATATTATTTATTTATTGACTTTGAAATTGATAACTATGATCAGGGATTCGTAGTTCAGGTTTCAGTACCGAAAGGTATTCCTCCGAAAGCATATATAAAGGCATGTGCTTTAAAAATCGAATCCTCTCTAATCCGGAAAGTAAGTTCCGTACTTCTACTCGAGCTTGTGCACAAATTTCCATACTGCCATATTGGAATTCCACTCAACGAATCACATAATCCTTGATTACGGAGCATGTGTGAGCAAATCCTCTGCAAAGCAAGGTTGCAACTGCATCCGACAATGTCCCATTTGTTGAATCGCACATGTAAAGCTGATGCTCACTCGTACTGTCAACAAGCTGGTTCAGAGGCTATTTCCATATTCCAACCGCATATTTTATTCCACCCGTTCATTTGTCTGTTGATGTTGATTTTTTTCTTCTGTACTATACTCTCCATGTCTGCCTGGCTGTCCTGTTCCTAGTGGTATGAAGCTCAATTTTCAGATCGTTAGCAGTTGGCACGTACATGAGTCCGAGTTGATTGTTAATGACTGGTCAGTGCTTGAGTGGTATTCTGTTAGTAGATCTCCTCACTTATGGCTCTGTAATAAAAGACTTTGTTCCAATTTTAATTACTGCGACAATTAATTGTACTCATGACCATCAGAACTGTGGTACATTACCTGGTAAATACAATATCATTAAACAGGGAAATAATGTCAAAATTTAGCGACGGATTCATTCAACTCTCCCTTTAAATGGGTGCCACTTGAACTGAAAATTGAAACCGTTTGTTAAATGAAATTATCAAATGGAGCCATTACGGAACCACTTCAGCGGCGAAATGTTTGAATGCACTCGATTCAGAAGTTGGCGTGAACTAATTTGCAATCGTTTCGGTCGCAGGAAGAGTCACTTTCTTGCTTGCCACAAGAACCAGTTGCAGCCTCCTAAATGGTAATGGAGCCCAATAAAATTTAATTCTCGTGTAGCGAGACTATTATTTATAACTAGAATCATTTTTTCTATGGTGATGTAATTCAAGTTCTTCCTAGAACTGTGGAAGACTTTCAACTCAGAACTCGTAAATTCAAATAAGACTGATGTCCAATGGAGCACACTCCGGGGCTATAAAAACGATAATCTCCGATTGAACATAAAAGCGCAAAGTGCTGATGATGACTAAATAATACTCAGCATCGTTTCTTCATCCCACTCGAACTGGCCAGAATTGAGACATTAGTTTCAGATCTTCCACTTGCACATGGATGGAAGAAACAAAAAAAAAAAGAAGTGAAACTGTCCATCCGATAGCAATCAGCTAGCTAGCAGAAGTAAGTTTCAGCAGCCCTAGCAAAAGGAAGCGACACAATTTTGTGCCACATTTTCATGCAAATTGACGACATGGGAGACACTTTCCAGAAAAGCTATAAAATTCTCGCCCAACTCGTGCCAAGACTGAAACTTCTTCGAAACTCGGAGACTACCGGGAGCGAAGCTGAATTGAGTGGTAAGGACAAATTTTCTTCCCACGATGGGGTGGTGAATTTCCAACGAAGGTATTAAAATTCTTTTCGGAAAATTGATTACGCATCAGTTTCACAGCACATTCATCGGTTTGAAGAGAAAGTTTTCGTCTGTTCGTGTTGGAAACTAACTCAAGTAAATGATGCAAAATTCGCATGAAAGCTTTCTTGCAAGAATTGCAGAAAGAAAATGGAAACATAAAACAAATCAGTCTCAACAATCAGAGTGGATCATGAACCGCACAACACTTACTCTGTCCACTCCCTCACAATTCCGCGAACGAGCTCCATTCAGAATCAATCCATTATTCCAGAACGGTAGTTAACCATCTAAACACCCTCGATAAAATCCCCGTTGGAAGCAGTCGTCATTACCATAAATCTCGCGCCTCTCAAATCGACACATCTTCTGTGTACCGGTCTAGCTGATGCCGTTCATGTTGATGCCTAATAAAACCACCACTCTCGCCCATCTGAGGTTGCTCGTAGTTACCGGAGAGTGCTGAAGCCGCCTACTCAACCATGCGATGGTTCGCGTTTACGCATTTTATTGCTAGATTTGCAGCTTCATTTCCTTCACCCACTTGGGGCTACTGCTTCTTTTCCCGATGCCCAGCAAGCGTGCAGAAGTAAGGAAAATTCCACCGATCAAAGTAGGCACACGTGTGTTTTCTGTTTGTTTTTATTATAATGGATCACATCACATCTCCTCGAGGCCCGCGGAATGGATTGCACTGACTGTGGCTGTGTATTCACATTTACGACCCAGGATCAATGGGAGTATGATCAGGAATAATTTTCCCATCCTAGATGAAGGACAGAGCAAATGCAATAAATTCCATCCGCAACCGAATGATGGATGTGTGAAATTTCAATCAAATCAGAAGAGTGCGTGTGGTTTTGTTTTATTGTGGTTATGTTCAAGAGGAAACCATTCAACAAATCTTGATAATGAATGGATTTCGAGAAAATGTTTCTCTTTCGATAAAAGGATGTTTGGATGCATGGTCGTTTTCCTATAGGAAATTTCACAATAGTACATCACCTTACCAAAGTTATTTTCCTGGAGGAGGTGCTAATAGTTTAAAGCAGTGGTGTAATGCCATACTTACGCTATTCTCAACTAGATGACAGTACATGCCTGTGTATTCATCTCCGTCATGCTTTTGATGTGTCCATAATCATATTCATAATAAGCAGCTCCAGCGGGTGCATAGTTTTAACATTCCAAATGGGAATAATATTGCAAAGTATTCACTGCGTTACATTTATATTCTATTGCACTAAATGTTTCATTTATTGAAGAGAGGTGAAAGAGCTGGGCACGGTTAGTTTTGATATTGGATTGCTCGCCACTATTTTTGCAGAAATTGACGTGTGTTCGACCAAAATTTATATTTAAATTGTATCAAAAGCTTTCCTAATCGCGTTTAACTTGCTTGTGCGAAAAAATAGTGCTTTCCCGATCAATTTACGGTGGAAATTTCGTATCAAAAGATTGCTCACCGAGTTCTTTCTCTTTTTTTTTTCTCATCTGACGATGGTTTTTTTTTTGCAAGTTGCAAGGTGTGTTAGTTGGAGATCAAAACCGCACACCAACTGGAAGGCCCTAGAAAAGCACATGTTTGTGATTGTGTGCAGAAGTAAATAAGCTTGAATTTTAAGAGAGTGAGATCGAGTGCTCAAGATCAATCTCAATAGAAATGATTGCTGGTGATGAGGATTTGTGGGTGTTTTAAAAATAACGATAGTAAATAACCAAAGCGGAGAGAAGCCATCATCAAGAATCATGTTACAAACTCAAAGAAATAGGAATCATTGAGAACACAACTATAAGTGAGTATGACAAATAACAAATCTGCATTAATAATAAAAAGGTAGCAAAACACAATGTTAGAAAATAAAACTTTAAATTGTACCAAATTAAAGTACTAAAAGTATTGGGCAACACGATACAAGTGAATATTAGAAGGTTTAATACTAAATTTCTGACACTTGAAAACAATATCTCAATCTATATGCATAAAAATTGACTTCTGTCTATCTGTCTGAACCTAATAGACTCGAAAACTACTGAACCGATCGGCGTGAAATTTTGTATGCAGGGATTTTTGAGGCCGAGGAAGGTTCTTAAGGTAGTAAAAGACCCCTTGAGAACTAATCAAGCAAAGGATACCAAATTTAGCATATGAGAGTTTTTGAAGGCAAAAAAGGTTTTTGGTAGTTTGAAAACCCTCCCCGTCATAAAAGGAGGGGCTCCCATACAAATAAAACACAATATTCTGCATGACTCGAGAACTAATCAAGGAAATGGAACCAAATTTGGCATGTGGAAGTTTATGAAGAAGAGAAATGTTTCTATGGTGATTTGAGACTTTTCCGCCATATGAGGGGGGCTTTCAAACAAATGGAACACAAATTTCTGCATAACTCGAGAACTAATCATGCAAATGGGACCAAATTTGGAATGGACGAGTTTTTAAGGCATGAAATGTTTTAATGGTGGTTCAAAGCCTTCTAAAAAGGGAGGCTCTCATACAAATGAAACACAAATGTCTACCAAACATGAGAACTTGCAAATTTGTATTCAGTGGTTTTTGGGTCCGGAAAAGCATCTTATGGTAGTTCGAAACCCCTCCCGCCTCCAGAAAGAGGGGATCCCTTGCAAATGAAAAACAAATTCCTGCATAGCTCAAAAACTAATCAAGCAAATGGAACCAAAACTGGTATTGGTGAGTTTTTGAAGGCAAAAAATGTGTTTATGATGGTTTGAAGCCCCTCCTCCCTATGGAAAAAGGGGCCCCCATAAAAATGAAACACGAATCTAAGCCAAACATGAGAATTATACCTACTGCTATGCTAATTTGTATGTAGAAGTATTTAGGTCCGGGAGAGCATCTTATGATTGTTCAAGACCCCTCCCGCCTCTAGGAAGGGGGGCCCCATGCAAATGAAACCAAATTTTGAATGGCCGAGTTTTTGAAGGCAAGAAATGTTTTTATGGTAATTTGAGACCTCTCCTTACTCTGGAAAGGGAGGCTCCCATACATATGCTCCAAGAAATACAAAAATGAAATATTTAGCAAGAAACTCAATAAGATTGACTTCACATCGTCTCATTCTCAGCTATATACCAGCTGCATAACCTTGTTAAATGGAATAAAATTAAGTAAATTAATAATTATTAATATTTTTATCTATTCATTTATTTTCCGTTGGACTATTTCCTCACATGGTGACAATCACCGATGCCAGGGAGACGACTCCACCACCTGGACCCTACCTAACGACTCATGACTATGAGCCGGGACCAACGGTTTTGCTTCCCTTCTGACGGAAGACGTGACCAAGATTTGTTCGCCTCAGAAAAACCACCGACGTCGACTGGGATTGAACCCTGACCCACTGGGGTGTCAGGTAACAGTCACGCTTACCACTACACCGCCGACGCCAGCTAAATAAATTAATAATGTACTAATAATACTGCACAATTAAGTGAACAGTGAGGCAAAACAGCCTTAAAACAAATCTAAAGTGAATCAAATAAGATCTCACATCTATATAAATCTATCTCTATGATCTAAATTTAGTTTACACAAAAATTTATTTACAAAAGCGAAACTTTATTCATGAATTCTATCGAAATAAACCAACCGCACTTGTGAGTGGCCCCAACAGCATCCCTTCCTTTAACTCGATATCATAAGGCTTGCTTCATTTAGAATTGGAACAAACTTTTGCTTATATTGTGGCGCTCCTGGTGAACGGATTTGGAAGTTATTGACGCCCACGTGTCGGAAATTTTGTCAGCTTCACGTATGTATTTTTGACATTCCGCAAATTGACTGTACTTTGTAAACAATCAACATGGAAGCCGAAAGAAGGGAAAAAATTGTGCACAGTTGAAAAACTAAGAGAATTTAAAATTAACACTTCATTTGATCACTTAAACAAATGAATAATAAAACATTGAGACCACCTTTTCTAATTATCACTAGTAAACGCGAGCAAATTCCTTTAAATCCTACTAGAGAAAGCTTATCTTTTGACAAATAGGCCTATTTCGATCACTCCACACTGAAGATGTTTGTAAGTCGCAGTCGCAATAGTCCGACGATCGGCTCTGTTTCAATGGGCATGTCGATGGTTGAGAGAAAGCAGCGAAATCAATTACGGCACTGTCCAGGATCCTTCCGAACACTTCAGCAATATGCAAGAGAAGCTTAACTAGAATTGAGAAGAAAATGAGTATTTTCCATTTAATTCCAACTACCTTTGCTAATCTTGACAGATACGCGTATTTGGTCTACAATGTGCAGACTTTCTCAGTGTCGTGTACTAATAACTCGACTTTACATGACACTGAAGAAGTCTACACGTTGTAGACGAAATACGCGTATCTGTCAAGATAAGCAAAGGTAGTTGGTATTAAATGGAAAATACTAATTTTCTCATCATTTCTAGTTACAGGTATTCCACTAAACAGCTCAAACTCTCTAGGATTCAAGAGCAGCTATCCTTAGATACGCTAGTCCAGCGTGGACGATCAAGTTGAAGTCGAAGAAAAATCGACTGCAACTAAACAGCACGTTCAGAATAATGGCCATGCGGATAGCGAGTGTCTACCGTACTATGTGTGATAGCTGGTATGATCCCTATCGGCTACGTTCTGGCAGAGGACAACGAGTGTTATGAGGCTAGAGGAAACAGAAGTGCTCGGAAGGATGCGAGAGTCGGCGCTATGAGAAAGTGGAAAAACGAGTGGGACACCACAGTGAGCGGAAGGTGGACCCACCGCCATATCTCGAACGTCACACGGAGAATTCAGCTTTCAAATGACTCAGTTTCTGTCAGGTTACGGCTGTTGCAAAGAGTTCCAGAACGCTCTGCTCTGAGTACGAAAACGTAGAGGGAACGCCGGAACATGTCATTTCGAGTGCCCACGTTTTGCTAAGGAGCAATCAGAAATGAAGGCGGTCAACGGTGAAGACGTTCATCGTGGATAAGTTGTGTAGTGAAGGAAGCACACGATGAAGATATTGCCGTTCTTCCAACGGAAATGGAGAGGAAAACAAACAAGCGACCAACAAAGAGACAAGTACAACCGGAATTGCCGGGAACCGAACCTGACCGATTAAAATGAAGGCACTAGTTGCGAAACCTCCACCGTTAGGGAAGATCTCCGTCGAAATACACTAGGTCAACCGCTGGTGACTAGATGGAGTAGATAGCGAAGAAGCACCGGCAAATGGTCGTCGGGGCGCCTATGAACTGGAAGCTTCCCTCCTCGCATATTTGCAGGACCGAGCTCGACAGAGGTCGACAGAGAAGAGTCTTCAGATAAAGCAACAGCAGTCACGAAGGGTAGGTCATCTGTCAGGTTAGCGCTTTACTTCCCCGCTGCAGGAAATCGTGATCGATTTCGGGCTGGTCTACATTCTTTTCGCAGTTGAACAAGGCTTCCTGTATGTTTCACCTGAAGTCGTTTGAATAGTTTTCCTGCAAGGGCAGGATTTGACGGCCTATTTCCTTTGCACTTGATTGGGGAAATGAAACCAAATTCGGGAAATGCAACAGCAGTTCTGAAAAATTACTTTGTATCACCCTGGAATTTGAAAGAAAATTTAATCTTCGTTGGGAAGGCTATTGTTGGCATTGAGCAGTTGAGCTTGATATAAGCAGTGGAATTCATGCAATTATTTAGGCAATAACATGTCAGTTTACAGTTCGGTCCGGGAAAGATTAAATCAAAAATAAATGACCTATGGGATGTCAACAATTTTCTTTATATTATAGACGCGACACATTAAGCAGGTTTGAGAATCATCACAACAATTAAATACAGTAGAAAATTTAACCATGAACTTACGGTAGTTGTGATTATAAAATTCCCTTCATTGTTCAAGAACTAATAGTGTACAGAAGGGTTGAGCACTACTTCGGCAGATGACTGATTTTTTTACACAGCTAAATTCAAATCAAACGACCTAATTTTGTTCGGAATGTTAAGTTCATTAAATTTAGCATAAGCGATGAATGACGGGAATTGATTCATTGCCAAAAAAGTGCTCGACGGTATGATTTGCTAATTGCAAGGCAATTCATACTAACGGGCTTTGCCAGGAGGATTTGGAGTTTCAAAGGTTTTAATAATTACTCTGAGCCTCTGTTCATATAGGATTATATGCAGAGAACCGAACTATCAGACTTTTTTCAAAACATAGAAGTCGAAACTTCTATAAGACCACATTAAATATCATATAAGTTGCAATATGTGATGGAAGTGTTCTTGTCGCAAATTCTGGTGTTCTTTTTATATAAGTATCAATGTTAATAAAATCCTACTAATATTTAGTAAACTGAACCTACCAGCTATCACCAAATGGGTTTTGCAGCCTTGTTATAACTATTGTTTTACTTAGACATAAGCTACAGAACTTAGATATAAGCTACATATAGTACCAATTATCAATCTAGGTTCAGGACGACCACAAAAAAAATTGCCAATATTTGAAAAATTTACTTACCCAAATTTACCCAAAATGATGTGATGAGCAAACCCTTTACACGTCCTTACCTTGCAAACAAACCAGTACCTACGGTGCAAAATAAACATCAAGACTGACGTGCAAGCAGTGAGCTACAGTTGGAATACATTAATTTACCATGTCGTGTTCCATGTACCTTTCAGCAATCCATAATGCTGATAAAATGTGCGGTCACACGTTTTGTTAAATAAACGAAATGCTTTCCATTACAGTGATTGATTCTTCGGCAAGTTTTAATCAGCAAGGCCCCGGCAAGACCTACTAGATGGAATATTAATTACGTTTCAAGTAGGCTGGTTGATGTGAAATGTCACATCTAGCAAAATAAATGAAAAATACTTAGCTTAGCAACCGTTGAACGTTAAGCCTATTGCTTGTTGAAATAAACATGCCTCGTTGAAAGGTGAGTCGATGCGACACTTAAGGTTGACTGGTTAATTGGCTAAAATTATCGACATGAAACCAAATTTTGCAGTAAATCATTATATGTATTGGCTACAGGTTACAGTCATGCGTCGGTTGAATTTCGGGATGAGTTTGAGCAATATTTTTGGCATTTGCGATTGACGGCCTCTATCAGCTATTTTCGGTACAATTTTGTCAGATTTGTTTCCACTTTTTCATCAATTCCTTTTCGTCTTTCGCCTCTTTTTTTATCCTTCGTAGTTTGCGTGAAAATTCGGGATTCTGCATGTGGCTGAACAAAATATTTTTGTGAACGGTTTGCAGATTTTCTTCTATCTTAACCAGAATCTTTAGAAAAACTGAACAACTGAGCATATGTATACAATACATTTTGATGAGAAACAAGGCAAAATTGCGGTAATTTCGCTCAAGTCTGAAAAAAGTTACGTATGTTTGAAAATGTCGCATGACTTAACACATCCAAGCTCCAAAATGTCCCATTGAAGTATATTGGAATTTTCCGATCAAAAAAACTTTCTAGAGCAGACTGATCGAATCTTACTCGTAGCTGCAGCCAAAAAATTCGTTGGAGAAAGTAAACACTTGGTTTCTAAAGCAGGATGACAATGGTAGCTACTGAAACTCCTCCATTTTTAGAAGAACTGTTGGCCAAGATCCGGACAACTGTGTCGTACTTCAAGAAATTTGTAAACAAACCCATCAAACCTATGACAGAAAGTGACCGAGAAATTTGAAGTTGAAATAGGATGAGCCCAAACGGTGGGTCAGCACATTTATAATGTTGAAACGATTTGTCGAACTTGCTGAAAGAGTTCGCAACACTTCCCTGTTGATGTCTGCTGGATCCGAACTCTCTGCGGCAAAAAAAGGACGAGATATTCTTCAGCCAATTGCACAGTTTGAGGGGGGGGGGGAGGAGATCACTATTGGGAAGGTTATTCCCTTGTTGAAAACAATAAAGAGGCAAAGCGACAATTAACAAAAATTTACCGACTTGTTCACTTTTTTGTGTCTTGTCACTAAAAAGTTACTATTTGTATCCAAAAGTCACTAAAGTCACTATTTTTCGGAAATGGCCTCTAAAATCACTATTTGCGCAACGCCGATTTTGAAATGTTTAAAAAATTCTCTTCTACCTACTGTACAATAGTCATCCAAACTAAGCGATCTGCCACATATAAAGTCGTATAAAAGCGATCTGGCCACACAAAAAATATCTAATCATACACGTGTAAATCTAATAGGCAACAGAATAAACCATCGTAAACACGAACTTTGTTACGATTTGTTATCCATAACATCCACAACTGCTGCTGATGATGAAACTTCAACTGACTCTATTTATGTTTTGTAAATTGTGCTAGAAAAATATAGATGAATATTCGCAAATGTGCAATTAAAAAACAGTTGTTATTAAATCTAATTCAATCACCTTAAAATACACATTGTACAGTTACATCTTCAATGTATCTACACCCAAAAATTGAAATTGTAGCAAAAAATGCAAAATTGCAATTTTGCAGTTTTTGCAATCATATCTTGAGAAATCCGCATGATTCTGAAAAGGCAAATTTGCCCATCATGTTCCACAAAGCTTTTTTATGGTATAAACAAAGCCATGCAAATGTGTGCAAGTGGTTATCGCTGTGTGCCTAGTGCCTCGACAATCGCAGCAACCATTGGGTTTTTGTTCAACCGTCAACAACTTCTCAATATGGGTGAGACAATGGCACAGAACGCCGGTACGCCGTATGCCTCTGTTGCTATTCCGCTGTCAAGTGTTCTATTTTTATCTGCACTCGTCATCACACTCCTATCGCCCTCTCATCAAGTCACCATGCGGTTTATGAAATAAACGAAGCCATGTAAGTGTGTGCGACCGAAATTTGCTTCATTGTTGTAACGTTGAGTGCCTCAAAAACCGAAGAAACTGTAGGACTTTTATTCCATTGGATGACTGGATGGTGACTGGATGGTTACAATGAAGAGCCGTCATGCTGACGGTCGCGGTTCGACTCTCGGTAGCGGATGGAAATCTTTTTTTTTTGTGCGCCATTGTATTTACTACTACTAATCAACTGTACAACATCACGCACACATTGAATTTTTCTAATCGAATTGATGTGTTGCTTTTTTGCCCACGACCAATGTTGCTTTCTTTCTCCAAGTTGCGATCCATTACGAGAAATGAAACCAAATCATGCGAAATTGCATTACAATCTTGCTTTTTTATTTTGGGTGTACCATACATTTCAAAAAAAAAAAAATATTTTTCCTTATTCAACGCAATACCTCTTACGATAAACTAGGTTTTGTTTATTTTACCCGATAAGGTACGGTTCCACAAGGTATTTTTGGCTTCACACTGATTTCCTTAACGCCCAGCAAACTGTTGGTCGACCATCTGCGCCTAGCTCCTGAAAGGGATAACAAGAATCGAGGACTTGATGGCAGCCTCGGCCATGACCAACATTTATTGACTTAAATAAGTTACCTCTCTAGTCCCTTCCGAACGATAATGTGATCCATTAACCACGAGCTAGCCACTTACTAACACCATGAAGGAAATGATTGTAAATAACAATTTTGAATATCGGCTCCGCAACGAGGAGCTTTTGCATACAACATTATCGAGCTTTTGAATAAAAAAACATTTAAGTGTGAATTTTTGTTCAATATCATGCAGGCTTCCTTACAAACATAAATCCCAAGGAGTGACACTGCGCCGCACTAAAACTCAGTTTTGCAAACGGGGATGTTCACTTAGTTCATTTTTACTGCACTTTTACAACAAATTAAAAAAAAATTACTAAAATTTAGATATCACGTTATAGTCATTATTGGCCAAAATTATTATTATTTTAGTCACTAAAGTCACTTTTATTTACTCATGAATCCGCTACTGGAAACAAGTCCCTGTGAGTCCAAACCAGTCCAACAACAAGGATGTTAAGCTGGTGAGCTCATTCTCGATTGCCACGCTGTTCGACCCACGATTTAAGGCAATGTATTTCAACCCAGTGGCCCACTCTAAAGTTCTAAGAACCGTTTTAGACATGACTCCGAAATCCGGTTATTCGAGGAACACTGCACAAGAACCATCCCCTTCGTCATCATCTAATAACTTTTCGGATAAACACGAACAATGGTTTATTATATATTATTTTTCATTCCATACTTATTTAAATAGTTATTTTGTAAATTGCAGTACCAGGTGGAATTTCCGGAGAACAAAAATCTCTCCTCCATGAACCAGTTGTTCAGATAACTGCTAATCCTAGGAAATTCGGGAAAACATAAAGAGTGAGTAAATCCGATTGCTTATGACTATTTATCTTGCATGGTTACTTCAATTATTTTTGAAAGGCTTTTCTCAAGAACCGGATCTGTTACAAATAAAATATATAAGGGCATCTTCGTCGGTGGTCCAAATCGTAGTTTGGATTTATTTTCATAGACCAAACGTAAAAACATCGCTTCACCGGTGCTGTAAGTTTTGTTTTATACTAAATCAATTTTGCATTATTTTCAATCTGGTATATGATCTGATCTATTCTCGCAGCAATTTGGAACATGAAAAATACGATTCTAAAACACTACACGCTACATTAATACCAATTAATGAGTAAACTTTCATCTTTTGAGCAGAAAAGTAGCCGCGTTTGGCGCGGGTGATACTGGCGCTGGACAGAAAGTGCTAGCGAATTGATTTTCGTTTCACTCCTGACGAATGGTTCTCTTAGTATTTAATATCCACTGCTTTTTCCGGAGAACGCTGCCTAGTTTGAAATGAGGATTTTCCCGGATGTGTGGATTTTACGACTTATTTAGTGATAAATTCCGATTGCTTGGGAATACAAAATCATGAAGTCTTCAAAGTGAAAAATTGGTTTATTGTTGGATTGGTCATGATTAGCACTCGCAAATACCAAATACAGATAAATTTTTAGAGAAGCCTGTTCTATAGAAACATTCGGCAGGTTTACTGGGGATCGGGATATTCAGGTTTATCTTCAGGGGGAGAGGATACATTTTACTTTGACAGTTTTGATAAGCTTTCTGAGGAAACCAATGATATCTAGGAGATAGATTTAAGTCATTTTTCTCGGAGGAAAAGTTCGAAAAATATTTGTTTTTTTCCAGGATTTCCAGCACATGTTTTTTGTAGAGAAATGAAAAGAATATCAAAAATAATCCCCTGCCATAAGAATCGGATAATGATAGATCACATTGCCGTTGGTTAAAGGTAAAGTTCGATTCAAAGTAAATCTGGACGCACGGTTTAATACACCACCGCGTCCCTGGTGGTTGGAACAAAAAACGTTTGACAGGCATTTGTTGATGTTTCATTGACAAAGAAATTTGTGAAAAGATTTTCTCGATTGATCGGCGCATCTCGAAATTACGGATCATGGAAATTAAGAAAAGAAAATTAATTGTGCATAAACATCCAGAGAATCCTTCGTGGTCGGCCTCAAGCATAGCAAAAGTGTTGAAATTCCCAAATTCAACGGTGTGCCTTGTAATCAAACGTAACAATGATACTCTGAGTCTGGATAGAGCACAGTGCATCAAAGAGCTGAGGAGAAAGGTGTTGAGGTACGTGAAAGGCAACCCAGGTGTCTCCATACGTGATTTGGCAAAGAAATACGATTACAACTTTTCCACCGTGCGTAACATCCTTTCAAGAAAAGAATATAAGTCTTTTTGTGCTAGTAAACATCCGAATCGCTCCCTGAAACAAAATTAAGTGGCCAAAAAGTGAGAACGATTACTTTACGAACAAGTTTTGACGAAATTTAATAACTGTATTTTGATGGATGATGAAATGGATTATAAAAAAATCCCCGGACGAAAACTTTGGCAACAGGTCATGAGGATGTCCCTTTCAGGAATAAATTAGTTTTTGCTGATAAGTTTGCTCGAAAACTAATGATTTGGCAAGGAATCTGCAGTTGTGGCCTTAAAACCAAGGTTTTCATCACATCTCACCCAAGGACGTCGAAGGTTTACATTGAAGAGTGTCTGAAAAATCGGATTTTATCATTCATTCAGCAACACAAGACCAACGTTATGTTTTGGCCGGATCTAGCCAGCTGCCACTACTCTGAGGAGGTACTAGAATGGTAGACTGCAAACAATGTTAATAGCGTCGCCAAAGAGATTAATCCTTCAAATCGCCCTTATTTCAGACCTATCGAAAAATATTGGGCAATTGTCAAGTGAAATCTTCGAGGATGCAGTCAAGAAGTGACAAATGCACAACAAATGCGTTTAGAGTGGAATAAGTTCACCGGAATAGTGTCCCAAGTGACTGTGCATATCATGATGGCATCTATCACAAGTAAAGTGTTATAATTACTTGTTATAAATCGCTTTAAAGCCGAATAAATACCCTTTTGTTTGACTTTTTGATCAACGGTGTGTGTAGTTTAATTCTTGAGGTTTGATCACTCGAATGCGGCCAAGTTTACTTTGAATCGGGATTTATACTAGATATGAATCAATCAATCAATAAATCTGCTTAATACTTATCAATTTTAATTAGATCTCTGGATATGTAACAAATTACCTTAAATTGTCAATACAACTAATTTATTCAAATTGTATTTAAATTGTATTTAAATTGTATTTAAACTGTAATTTAATTGAAAATGCCCAATGCTAATGCAAACAGTTTACTTATATGAGAAACAAGGCGAAATTGTGTTAACTTCGTTTAAGTATGAAAAAAGATACGAAGGTTTGAGAGTGTCGCAATAATTATCGACTCTTGCAAGCTCCGAATTGGAATCTTTCGAGCAGAAAGAAATCCTAGATCAGACTGAGCTTCGAAACTAACTCTAAAAGTGCGTTTTGACCTGAGTTGAGTTTTTCAAAATCCCTCGAAAATTTAAAATAATTTGATTCACTTTCGAGATCAAAAATTGCTTTCATCGAGCAAAACAAAAATTACATACCCTGAAATTTTCCTCCTCCGGGAAATCAATTGGTATTCTATGCTGAAGTTATTCATCTGTTTCCTTCGACTTGAGCGGAACTCCCTCAGGAGTGCTTCTTACGTTCGCCCGTCAAGCGGATGCCGGAAATCGACACTCTGCAGCGCTTTCTCATTCGCTCCTGGATTTCAACTGACGGTAAGAAGAAGAAGAAGCAGCAGCGCAATCTCGGCGCACTGCATAGTTGAAATTGCAAACTTTTTAATTGCTTCCAGTATGAGGATTTATGGCTCATAAATTAAATATGAGAGTCTGCATCCCTTTCCCGTGTGGCGTGCTTCGATCGCCTGGGCCCGAGCCCTGTAACATGGTCATGGCTTCCTAAGATTCAGACGCCATAGGGTGGTGGTGCACTGTGCCAAAGGGATGACGGTTAAAAGTTAAGAAAAGAACGAAGAAAAACTTGTAAAACGAGCAAACTCGGGTGAGAATGAATCTTACGAAACGAACGGAAAGAGTTTTTCATTTTCCTTATTAAAATTCAACACTCGCGTCGGCTGGCTGCTGTCGTTCTCGAGCTGGAATTGGCTGGCTGGGGGGAAAGTTTCGCCTGCAGTATTGAAAAAGAAAGTGAAGATGATTTTTTATCTCTGAGGTTTTTACGCATCCTTGAGATGAATCAAAGGAGAAGTAACAAACTTAAAAAAACGGCACTGTAGACTTCCAACGGTTCGATGTTTGAAATGCACTGCCCTGTGGTTGCCATTGCCTCAGAACGAGCAATAAACATTCTAATTCAACCGAGCTGCCGCCGTGAGCCACCGAAAGCGAAAATATGCAGGGGACGAAGGGGTGGTACGAGCCTTGGGATATTGTCGAGTGATGATTTCATGTTTTCAATGAGCTTAAGATGACGTTTAAATCAAATTCTTACTGTGGATGCATTCAAGTACCACATTAGTAAGGTATGATCTTAATAGTGCTTGTGTTTATGTAATAGGTCCATTTAAAAAACAGATATGTGAGCCTTAGCTTCAGAGGAATTAAATTTTTTATCAGATTGCATTTGTATGCTGCCATTTTGTTCAACTTCGATTTAGCAGGACAGTTGATCACTTCGCAGCTCAAACTATTTTTCAACAAATTTCCACCACAAAGCCAGTGCCCATCTCAACCCACCGTCCCCCAAACCACTCTTCTAACCGAAAATACCACTGGAACTGGACCCAATAACATGCAACCCTCTCACGCAGATGCCGCCTGGTCGGTTGGTGGCAATATAAATTCAATGAAATTCTAATTCCCTCTTAGTTAGTCGCATCTCCAGCCGAGCGCGAATGAAAACCGTGGATGCCAGCCACACCAACGTCCAACAACGGATGTGCACTCGGTTCCGAAATGTCCCCAAGTGGTTAACCAGCGCGTTTTGCACGAAAATGGTAACCTATATGCAATGCACAAACATATCTTCTGACCATGTGTGGGCTCCGGTGGTCGGGTCCTTTGGGCCGCCCCCCGTTGTTGTTGTGATGAACACATTCCACATTCGTCCGAATGGCGAGCGTTTTAAGCTCGTTTGAACACACGTGCCTAGCGTAGCCTGCTACGATCCATCGTCATCGTCCGCGTCCTGGTCCTGGTCCTGGTCCTCGACGATGGCCCACAGCGAGCTGGACATTGATGGAGCCGGAGGAAAAACCAGGTAAAAACGATTCCCCATATCGGTTTGCCACGCGTTCTGCTCGAAATGAATTGGAATATAAATAATTGGTTAGAGAGCGTGGCGTCCGGTGTCGAGCTCTAGGGGGTCGCTGAATGATTCGGCGGAAACGATGGTACATGGGTACATACGTTCGTTTATGGACATGTGCAAAGGTGGGAATTTCGATGGAATCGATTGTACCGCGGATGGGCCACCGGGAGCCGTTTACATTCTCTCAATGAGCTCATTTGATTTGTGGCTTTTGATACAATGTTTTGACTTTACAGAAGTGGGATTCATACTGGCACGGAGCTGCAGCAATGTGACGGATGGGAAAGTTCATGAGTCGATTAGAGTAATACAGTTTTCATCGAATTATTGGCATCTTTTTATTGTTTGTATGATTTTTACCGTATTAGCACACAAATGAGATAGTTCGGTTGATGGGTTGAAAAAACTACATTCTTTGTGAATCATTGGATCACACGCTGTGCAAGTTAAACAAAGACTTTTGGGGTTTATTTTGTGTGATGAAAACCGCCATGTTATGATTTTAACGAAAAAAAATTCATCATTTTATTATTGCATTATGACGTGACGCATTAATTTTGAAAGGTGGTGGTCCTGTTGCTTACGTTTTGAACATAGCAGATTGTTTTCATCAGAAGGGAAATTTTTCGAGTCATTTGCAATGTCTTGGATATGCTGTGTGTGGAAGTGCAAATCTACTGTTAAAAGCCCCGGAATCAAATTGTTCTGTATTCCTACAGCAGGAAAATGTTTGCAGCAGCTGGCCAGTGAAAGAATCGACTAGTGGAAAAGAGTCTCTTGGATCTGAAAAAAAAATTACACCACTTAATAAAAGAATGTGTACCATTCATTTCCGAAGCGGTAAGTGCGATAAAATATTAATTCAGAAATAAATAACATGTCCAATTAAAAGAAAAACTTGCACAGCTCACGAATACGCATAATCCGGATTGGGTGCCATCACTACGTCTTTCCAAGCCAAGACTCAAATAACCAACATCGGTTTTGGGTGTAAAGAAGAGGAGCATCGTTTCTAATTCTACGCCGAAAGCATGCAGTTCCGCGTTTGGTTCACTCGAATCGAATCGCTTGTCTCCAAATCGACCAAATTCCCTTTCACCTGTTCGAAAAGGTAAAGTTGAACCTATTTGAAACTAATTGTGTTGAATGATTCATAACCCTTTTTACAGATGGGGAAGTGCTAAGAACTCTGTTTCCGTTAAATCGGGGAACTCTATGTCTCCTAAGTCGCCATCGACCACATCAACGGTTTCCATACAAGGTTCCCGTGTTAGCCGAAACGGCACAGATTCGAACTGTGATCCGGGAGTACGCAGTTCTGCTTCTGATTCATGCGAAATGAGAAGTGTTTTCCCAGATAGATCAAGCACCAATCGTTCATCGGGTCATAGAAGTAAAGTAATTTTTGATTAAAAATAGTGTGTGTTTTAACTCAATGTCGATTGATTTATGGAGCTCTATGTTTGTCAAGTCTCAGAATTGTGATTCATCAATGATGACGTCTTTGATTTGTGTCCACTTTTAACATTAAATAATGAGGTACTGCACTGACCACATCAATGGATTCCAAAGAGTCTTCCCGTGTGAGCCAATAGATCTATGATTCAAACCCCAACTCTCTGGGTTCCACGCCATTTACAATACCGTTGCGCTATATCCATGGCTAACAAAGAAGAGAGGAAACATGGGCTCTCTCAAAAGCAACAGCGATGCCATAGTTGCCGCTTATTGCCCAGTGAACAAGCGAACGGTACAGTTCGTTCAGTCCGCTTTCCGTTGCTTTGAAAGCTTTTTACGAGTTGTTTACAGTCTTCAGTATCAGTTTTTATAAATCGCCAGTGAAATCGTCGTGAGTGAAATCAGTCTTGGTTTGCTGAAGAAGAGGACATTGTGTGATAAGTGGTGCAACAACGTCATTGATTGTAATTAGCAATATTGCCACGATCGAGAAGCCATATTGTTCCGCATCTATACGGCACGCATACCAGCAGCCCATCGTGTGTAGCGTGCATTCTTCCATCCACCAACTACCACCGATCAGCAACATCACCGTCATCGCTTAGACGGTACACGCGGTCACTCATCGTCGCTCGGCAGCAGCAGCACACATTCGTCGCCCAGCTGCAGTAGATCCGTGATACATATAAGAGAAGTTTTTTAGTAGTATATAAGATAAGCGATTTTCATCGTAGTGTGTGTGTGAGTGTGGAGAGTGATTGATAGTGTGTGTGAGAGTGTATTTAGTTTTAGTTTTTTGTTTAGGTTTAGTTTGTTTATCTGTGATTGATTGTAGATAATTACGTTAGTGGTTGAGCGTGATAAGCTCCCACAAGCGAGCCATGGATGATTTATCGCAAGATAAATCATCTATGGCACGAAATGATGAGGTAGCTCATAGAGTTACCAGATCACGTGCTTATCCAGATAGTTCAACTGGGCCATGGGTTGTTTATTTTCAGCCCAAATCGAAACCTCTAAATGTTTGTCAGATTTCTGATGATCTGACGAAGCGAGATAATTAAAGTCAGACCCAATAAACTTCGGGTCGTTGTGTCCAATCTCAAGCAAGCTAATGAGATTGCTGTCTCCCAGCTCTTTACTCTAGAATATAGAGTGTATATCCCAGCTCGGGGTATTGAAATTGAAGGTGTGGTCTCCGAAACGAGTCTGACCCCTGAGATCCTGCTGAAGCGGGGGGTTGGTCGATTTAAGAACCCTCTGCTTCCCCCAGTAAAGATACTTGATGTGCGCCAACTTGGCACAGTGTCGACCAACAAGGGCGAAAAAAGTTTACACCGTCAGACTCGTTTCGCGTGACCTTCTCTGGCTCAGCCCTCCCCCAATACGTCGAGTTGGGAAAACTTCGGCTACCTGTGCGATTGTTTGTACCTCGGGTGATGATCTGCGAAAAGTGCAAGCAGATGGGACATACGACCTCCCATTGCGACAATAAAAGCCTTTGCATTGCTTCCGTTTATATTCCTCCAAGAGCCTCCATTAACCGAAAACAACTCTCAGATGTTTGTTCGGTTCTTCCTGCTCCGCGGTTGGTCATGGGAGATTTTAATTCTCACGGTACAGGCTGGGGAGAACTGTACGATGACAACCGGTCTTCCCTAATATATGACCTCTGTGACAACTTCAATATGACAGTTCTTAACAATGGAGAAGTAACACGTTTGGCTGGTACATCCTCAGTTGGCAGTAGATTAGACCTCACACTTTGTTCGAATTCATTATCGTTGGATTGCACATGGAATGTGATTCAAGATCCCCACGGTAGTGATCACTTGCCCATAAAAATTTCGGTTGCCACCGGGTTCAATCCGTCGAAATCTGTTAACGTCACGTATGATCTTACCAGTCACATCGATTGGACAAAGTTTAGGACAGCAGTAGATGAAGCCGTAACGACGGTAGAAAGGCTTTCACCGCTGGAAGAGTATAACTTCCTCTCCAACCTGATCTTAGACAGCGCGCTTCAAGCTCAAACTCGACCAGTTCCAGGGACGTCATCTCGCAGGAAACCTCCTTCTCCATGGTGGGATCAGCAATGCACCGAGGTTTACCGTAAAAGTCCGACGCGTTTAAAGTTTTCCGTAGACGTGGAACACCTGAGCACTTCGAAGTATACACGGCTCTCGAACGCGAACTTAAGAGCCTCATCAAGGCCAAGAAACGCGGTTACTGGCGAACATTCGTGAACGGGCTGTCGCGCGAAACGTCGATGAGTACTCTTTGGAACACGGCGCGAAGATTGCGTAACCGAACAACGAACAACGAGAGCGAAGAGTACTCGGACCAATGGATCCTCAAGTTCGCGCGAAAAGTTTGTCCAGATTCTGTGCCGGCACGGATGATTCCTCGCGAAAACACGAATTCGATAGATGAGATCAGCCAACCCTTTTCAATGGTAGAGTTCTCTCTCGCACTCCTTTCGTGTGGCAATACGGCTCCAGGAGCTGATAGAATCAAGTTCAACTTGCTTAAGAACCTCCCAGACGTCGCGAAGAGGCGCATGTTGAACTTGTTTAATCAGTTTCTGGAACTAAACATTGTACCGGATGATTGGAGACGGGTGAGAGTTATTGCCATTCAAAAACCTGGTAAACCCGCGTCCGACCACAACTCCTATCGACCCATCGCGATGTTATCCTGTATTCGAAAGTTGTTGGAAAAAATGATCCTCTTCCGTCTGGACAAATGGGTTGAGACGAACAACCTGCTTTCAGATACTCAATATGGTTTCCGTAGGGGTAAGGGAACGAACGACTGTCTCGCGTTGCTTTCCACGGATATTCAGTTAGCTTTTGCTAAAAAAGAGCAAATGGCTTCTGTATTCTTGGATATAAAGGGGGCTTTTGATTCAGTATCTGTTGAAATTCTTTCAGATAAACTCCACGCTTGTGGCTTTTCACCATTAATGAATAATTTTTTGTACAATTTGCTGTCAGAGAAACAAATGAGCTTCTCTCATGGAACCTCTACAGCTTCCCGATTTAGCTACATGGGTCTCCCCCAGGGATCATGTTTAAGCCCCCTTTTGTATAATTTTTATGTCAAAGACATTGACGGTTGTCTAGGTGACAACTGTACGTTGAGACAACTTGCAGATGACGGCGTAGTGTCTGTCACGGGACCCAATGGGGTCGATCTGCAAGGACCCTTACAGGATACCTTAGACAATTTGTCTACTTGGGCTCTAGAGCTAGGTATCGAATTCTCTACGGAGAAAACTGAGTTGGTAGTTTTTCAAGGAAGCATAACCCTGCACAACCAAAGCTTCAAATTTGGGGTAAGCCGATAACTCACTCTATGTCCTTTAAATATCTTGGGGTCTGGTTCGATTCAAAGTGCACCTGGAGATCCCATATTGAGTATGTGAAGCGAAAGTGCCAGCCAAGGATCAACTTTCTCTGCACAATTACCGGAACCTGGTGGGGAGCTCATCCACAAGATCTTCTAACGTTGTACCGGACAACGATTTTGTCGGTTATGGAATACGGTAGTTTTTGTTTTCAGTCAGCGGCTCGGTCGCACTTCATTAAACTGGAACGTATTCAGTATCGGTGTCTTCGTATCGCGTTAGGTTGCATGCACTCGATTCACACCATGAGTCTTGAAGTGCTGGCTGGCATGTTGCCACTCTCGGATCGGTTTTCAGAATTATCTCTCCGGCTCCTCACCAGGTGTGAAGTTATGAACCCCGAGGTGATCGCAAATTTTGAGAAGCTCCTTGAGTTGAATCCTCAAACTCGCTTCATGACCTTGTACCATTTGTACATAACACAGGATGTCAGCCCTTCGCCGAACATTTCCAACCGTGTTTGCTTCTCCGATTTCGACAATTCGGTTCATTTGATTTATCCATGAAGCAGGAGCTTCGTGGAATCCCAGAGCATCATCGTCCTATGATTGCTCCGGTGATATTTGCTGCAAAGTTTGGCCAAGTTGATTCCACTAAATCGTTCTTCACTGACGGATCTTTGATAGAGGAGTCAGCAGGCTTTAGTATATTTAATGAAATTTATAGCGCCAACCGTAAACTTCAAGCTCCTTGTTCCGTGTATGTCGCTGAATTAGCGGCAATACATTTTACGCTAGAAATTGTTGCCTCACTAACACCGGATCATTTTTTCATTTTCACGGATAGTCTCAGTTCTATAGAGGCTATTCGCTCATTGAGGCCGGTAAAGCACTCCTCGTATTTTCTCATGAAAATACAGGAGCTTCTAAGTGCTTTATCTTCGCGTTATTTTATCATCACCTTTGTATGGGTCCCATCTCATTGCTCAATTCCAGGCAATGAGAAAACGGACTCGCTTGCAAAGGTGGGCGCTATGGAAGGCGATATTTATGATCGACAAATCGCCTTCAACGAATTTTTTCCTATTTTTCGTCAACAGTCACTCGTCAGCTGGCAGTATAAATGGGGTAAAGGAGATTTGGGGCGATGGCAACATTCTATCATCCCAAAGGTGTCGAAGAAATCTTGGTTTAGCGGGATGGATGTGGGTCGAGACTTCATTCGTGTCATGTCTCGCCTCATGTCCAATCATTATTCTTTGAACGCTCATTTAAACCGGTTTGGGCTGAGCGACAGCAATCTCTGTGAGTGTGGACAAGGCTATCAAGACGCAGATCACGTTGTTTGGTCATGTGCTGAACATTGTGGAGTCAGATCGTGCCAATTCGAGATATTTTGGCTGTACGTGATTTGGAGTACATGAAACTCATTTATGTGTTTTTGACTAACATTAGCTTTAGATTGTAGTTAGTTTAACCTGTATGTTTACTTTAAGTTTTTTTTTTAATCTGTGTATGTGTGTGTGTTTTTTTATTCTTTTTCAAAAAATGTTCAAGTCAAAAGAAAACCATAAATTGTATAGTTATAAGTGTTTCAATAATTTAGAATTTAAATTTGATGTGTTATGTAAACCATACTTTAAATTCCCACCCTCTTTCCCATCCGTAATTTGTAGTTCCTATTAACCTCGAGACGGCCGCGAGTAATCGGCTCTTTCCTCCTAACATTAGTTTTAAGATAAATGATGTAGAAAAACATGAAAATTTGGCTCTGTAAAGTTGATTCGATTGAGCCTGTACAAATAAATGATTATTAAAAAAAAAAAAATAGTTGCCGCTCAACAGCGAAGCATGATTTATTTTTGAGTAATATTGGACAGCTCCGAAACATATTTTTCATTGCATCATCTATCATGCCAGATGATAGACAATATAATCATAAGCATAGATCAACCTCTAATGACTGGAAGAAACATGGCATAAATATTGATTTTAGATTATCTAAATATGTAATAAATTTAACTCAATGTTCAACATCACATTCTGGCAACAAGCCTAGCTGTGAGAGAGAGCTGATGAAGACATGCTCTTCCGGTACACGCGATTAAATGCAAAATATACAAAGGCAAAATTTGAGCGCACTTCTTCAGCTGGTAAGAAACTGATGGTTTTATAGATGACTAGCTGAACCCGGTGCGAGCCTTGCTACGCATGCAACCAAATGAATGAAAATTCAATAGAACCTGCTCATTTATGTTATTTTTGTGAATGCATCTGGTTAAAATATTTTCGTTAACTAATGTAATTTCTGAAAAAAAACAAAGATTTATGTTTTTAATTAAACTTTTGGATCGGTAGTTTCTATAGGTCTTTCTTTCTGCGTAGAAGCATTTCAATGACAAAAAAATGTATCATCAAACGAAGCCGTATTCTGTCAGTTTGAATGTAATTTTCCCTTGCATAACCTTTGATCAACTTCTTGTGCATAATGTAGCACTGAGAGTAACTCAAGCATCCCCCATTCTTGGCTAAGCAGGGGTCAAACTTCTATCAGTACATGCTTCTTACCCTAGAAATACACATTTTGAGTTTAAGTTGCATGGATAATTCTCATGTTTGGTTCCAATTTCTGTTTCGTTTGTTTGAGAGGCCACCCCCCCCCCCCCCCTCCCACCAGAGAGATGAGGTCTCAAACCACCTTAGAAAAAAATCTTGTCTAAAACTCCCCACATGCCAAAGTTGGTTCCATTTGCTTGATTAGTTTTCGAGTGATGTGGCAATTTGTGTTTCATTGGTGTGGGAGCACCCCTTCCAGATCATCATAAGGACCTTCACCGACTCCAAAAATCCCAGCATAAAAAATCCGGACATACTGCATACAAATTTTCCGGCCATACTGCATACAAATTTGCATAGCAGTAGGCATAGTTCTCATGTTTGTTTGAAATTTGTGTTTCAT
Organism: Aedes japonicus; assembly: GCA_034211315.2. Taxonomy (NCBI): domain Eukaryota; kingdom Metazoa; phylum Arthropoda; class Insecta; order Diptera; family Culicidae; genus Aedes; species Aedes japonicus. The sequence continues at coordinate 10,170 of JASCZW010010608.1, read as the reverse complement.
TTGTATGGGGACCCCCGCTTTTCAGAGAGATGAGGGGCTTCAAACTACAATAAAAACATTTCTTGCCTTCAAAAACTCGCCTATACCAAATTTGGTTCCATTTGCATGATTAGTTCTCGAGTTATGCAGGAATTTGTTTTTCATTTGCATGGTAGCCCCCTTTTCTGTAGGCGGGAGGGGTCTCGAACTATCATAGGATACTTTTCCAAACCATAAACCCCTGCATACAAATTTCCATGGCAGTAGGGATAGTTCTCATGTTTGGTTGAAATTTGTGTTTCATTTGTATGGGAGCCCTCATTTCCAGAGGGTGGCGGGGTCTCAAGAAACCATAGAAACATATCTTGTCTCCAAAAACTCCCACATGCTAAATTTGGTTTCCTTTGCTTGATTAGTTCTCGAGTTATGCAGAAATGTGTGTTTCATTTGTATGGGAGCCCCCCCCCCCCTTCTAGATATGGGAGGGATTCCAGACTATCATAAGAACCTTCTACGACCCCAAAAACCCCTCCACGCAAAATTTCACGCCGATCAGTTCAGTAGTTTTCGATTCTATAAGGTTCAGACAGACAGAAATCCATTTTTATATATATAGATAGCTGCGTCCGGTGCGTGCGCTGCTACGCTTGCAACTAAATGAAGGGAAATTTAATATAACTGGCATCTTGGTGGTTTTTTTTTACCTTCAAAACCCCCCACATGCCAAATTTGTTTCGATTTGCTTGTTTAGTTCTCGAGTTATGAACTAATTTGTGTCTCATTTGTATGAGAGCCTCCCTTCCTGAGAGAGTAGGGGTCTCAAACAATCATAAGAACCTTCTCCAGCCCCAAAAACCCCTTCATATAAATTTTCACGTTGGTCGGTTTAGAACTTTCCGAGTCTATAAGAGTCTGACAAACAAACAGACAGACAGAAATTCATTTTTATGCATACAGAAATCTAGCCTCCAAAAACCTCCATATGCTAAAAGTGGTTTGATTTACTTGATTAGTTCTCCAGTTATGCAGAAATTTGCTTTTTATTTGTATGGGAGACCCCCCCTCCCCCCCTTTCAAAATGGGGCGGGGTATTGAACTTCCATAGATATATTTCTTGCCTCCAAAAACCTCAACATGCCAAATTTGGTTTCATTTGCTTCATTGGCTCTCGAGTTATGCACAAATGTGTGTTTCATTTGTATGAGAGCCCCCTTCTTACAGAGGGCGGAGGGATGAAGAGACACCTTAGAAATATTTCTTGCCTTCAAAAATCTCTACATGCCAAATTTGGTTCCATTTGATTAGTTCTCGAGATATATAGAAACTTTTGTTTCATTTATATGACAGAGAGAGAGGAGGGGTCTCATACTATCGTAGAAACAATCATTGCCTTTAAAATCCCCGCATGCCAAATTTGGTTCCATTTGCTTTATTAGATCTAGAGTTATGGAGAAATTTTAGTTTCATTTGTATGACAGCACCCCTCCTAGGAGAGGGGAGGGGTCTCAAACCACCATAGAAAAAAAAATTGTCTCCACAAAACCCCACATGCAAAATTTGGTTCCATTTGCTTGATTAGTTCTTGAGATATGCAGAAAATTCTGTTTCATTTGTATGGGAGCCTCGCTTTTTAGAGAGGGGAGGGGTCTCTGACTACCATACAAACATTTATTGCCTCCAAAAACTTCCGCATACTTAATTTGGGTTCCTTTGCTTGATCAGTTCTCGAGTTATGCAGAAATTTGTGCTTCATTTGTATGGGAGCCCCCCTTTCCAGAGAAGGAAGGGGTCTCAAACCATCATAAGAACCTTCCCCGGCCCCAAAACCTTTTCCATACAAAATTTCACGCTGATCGGTTCAGTAGTTTTCGAGCCTATTAGGTTCAGACAGACAGACAGACAGAAATCCATTTTTATATATATAGATGTTTTCTTTAAATCTTCAAAATGACAGTAATAAATTGGTAATTAATCATGATTTATACAAAGAATCATAAGCCTGATAGATAGAGCTTATAATCGTTTCATTAAAAGTGAAATAATTTGGAAAATACAGGCGTTTTAGACCATTTCCTAACAATTGATTAAAATAGTGACCCCTGATTAAGACGTTCCCTACCCTATCTGAATCAAGTTTATAAATAGAATTAGTCTAACGTTCACAATTCAACATGACACGAATTGTCTTTGTCTGAGAGTAGAGAGCGAAAGAGAATTTAATCCCGATTACGATGGCCAACAACTCAGTTTTGTGTCGTTTTTTACTCACTTTCGTCAAAAGTGGAGTTACTCAAATTTGAGTAAATGTAACTGGGATTGGCAAGTCGACAAATTAAAAATATTCATCTGATTTGAGTCGATGTTTTTAATTTGACGACTTGTCAATGCCAGTAACATTTACTCAAATTTGAATGACTCTACTTTTGACGAAAGAGAGTCAAAAACGTCTCAAAACTGAGTTGGGATGGCTGGCCGTGAGCCGGTAGTTACTCTAGAATAGGCAGATGAAGAACAGTTAAAAGTTTTTGTAAATAGTCAGTATCGAAAAACACATAAAATCTTCAACACATTTCGTTTTAGCGCTTTCATTCTGGTCATTTGATGACAAGTGGGTTTTACGTTGGCATTCCCAGACTTGTGCGCGTCAAAGCCGGAAATCGGCAAAGCCCTCCCGTTAAAAAAGGGCATTGATCATTCTGTGGGTCGATGGCAAATTTTCCGCGAGTGATACCTTTTCGAGGCTAGTTTAAACTAGCGCAGAAAGACCTTCGAACACGGCAAGGCGAGTATCGCCATCATCAGAGATGATAAACCTGAGATGAAAAATTCGTCTACAGTGACAGAAACTTTAACTGATTCGGAAATAACCAGTAAGGTGGTTGAAAATTGTTAGCGTGAGTTACAACGGCTTCACGAAAAAATCAACTCGATTCAGAAACTTTTTAAACGCGGGTTTGAATTCATTTCAGTTAGCAATGTAAAATGTCTTTACTATACTGGAAGAACGAGCATCTCAGCCGTTAACAAAATTTACGAATATCTCAAGCCAAATTTAAGCGAACCGTATTGTGATTTTTCAACCACACAAATGTTTAAAATGACGGTAACTAAGCTTAGATTGAATCCACAGTTTTAAACTCTTGCATACGATTATAATGTATGCCTGAATACAATATTGAAATACTTCCACCCTACACTACAAACAATGTATACATGTCTGAGCTACGCCTTAGACGTGCCATCTAAAGATGTACCTTTAAGGCACATTACGAAGGCTATTAAGTAAATATTTGGAGAAAAAAGGATATATGTAATTGATTGTTTTGAAACCTGCTCCAAAACTCCAGAAGAAATAAAAGCAGCAGTAAGTGAGTTACTATAAAAAATCACAAAAGACCAAGTTCCTAACGTAGTAGGTCCAGATGCCAATATCTGTTTCATTTCACCCGGGTATGTAGGCTGATGCTCTGATGAAATTGTCAAAAAATGTGGATTCTCATACATTCTAGAGCCAGGAGACGTCGTATTGGCAGATAAAGGATTCGATATCAGTGACTTAGTACAAGGCAGAGGCGCGTTTTTGAACATTTCAACTTTTTTAAAGCATAAAAACAACTTCAGCCTTCAGACAATGGCAAAGATAGACAAACAACCAGCGTATGTATTCATGTATTAAGGTGATTCGGAGTTCTTAAATTAGCTGTAACCTCTCTTGCTCGATTTGAGATAATTTTTTTTTATTGATTTGATTGCAAGAGTTTGCGCAATACTGTACAACTAAAATCCTAGCACCATTCCATATTAAAAATGTCATCTACATGTCTCTCTTTGGTTTGTTAGAAAAACCCTGTGTACGCGGCAAATAAATAGTTAAATATTTTTTGGCTTCAAACCTGGAATCGACAACAAAGCAATTGGTGCTCAGTTTAGGTCATCCAAAGATGATATGGTCCGTTCCGTAGAAAGGACATGTTCCTGAAGAATTGATTTCAAAATCTAATGAGCATATAGCGTATAATGAGCAGATGACAAAAAAACTGAACTAAATCAGCCACCTCCGATGAACGAAGAGTAATTCCCGATGCTCTGGTACCAAGTGGCAAAGTGGTATTTCTGAATTATTGTACCACCAATGGCTGTTAAGCATTCTTCGGGTGTCCTTTTTGCTATTTCGAGTATTCCAAGTTGTTCAGATGACGGTTGCGTGATACATATAAATTTAAATTTTTGGGAGTTAAAATACCATTCGACGTTGAAAAATTCAAAATGGTCTGGATATATATGAACAGAAGCAACAAAGAAATAGTTCACCAGGTTCACCAGAACCATATGAGGAACATTAGGAAGAATGTGCGTGAACTATTGAAGTCAACGAATAATTAAATATGTATTTCTGTTGTATAACTAAAGGACTTTTTAAAGAATTTTTTTATTACTGAGCATGTTTGAGTGCCCATGGTTGCTACTTCGTTATTTCCAGATCAACTGTAATAATACGCAACGTCTAGTAAGTTATTCATACATTGGGCCAATTTGACCGATGCAAAGATACAAATAGCCCCTTTGAACCGATGTAAACCAACAGTAAGGTTTGACCCCCGTGGTTTACTTACCTTACCAATCAGACCAAGCAGGTGTCACCTCTGCTATATACGGTCCATGTCTACACTTTGCCAGCCTCACTATCTGCGAAGGGTTCGCAGGTTCCGTTTTACTTGATCGATCCACCTTGCTCGTTGCGCGCCTCTGCTTCTTGTGCCCGTCAGTTTATTTTCAACAACCTTTTTTGTGATTCTCTGCTAGTGTCGTTATCGGCGGTCACCAAAGAGCCCAGATACACGAATTTATCTACTACTTCGATTTCATCACCGTCGATCTGAACTCGTAGTTGGAGGCTAACATTGTCTGCTCCAGAGTCTTTTCTATATGAATTTGATTTTTAACGCATTGATTACAAGCCAAATCAGCTTCAGCTACGTTTCCGCCATCGTATTGAAGTTACGTGCTACGATATTAACGTCGTCGGCGAAGCCAAAAAAATGGACAGAGGCCCCCGTGGTTTGCTAATACGAATTGATCGAACTGAAGTTGCAAAAAGAACCAATAGAATTTCTCTTGAAAGTAGTGAATCATTCTCAATGTGCAACTGTGTTTTCCTGGTGTCCTTATTCATAGCTAAATAAGGGAAGTGTTGCGATAGATTCTGTGGAAGTTCTTCCAGCGATAATCACGGACCGAGAGTTGAATGGTTATTAGCTCAAAGCTAGAATTTTTTATATATTTCAGTACAAGTGCAACGATTAATTCAATCTTCTACTCAGAATTAATGCCTATTCCACAACAGAGTTTAAGCCTCAATTCCTAGGCTTCCTAGTAGTACCCTTGTTTTAAATAGGTTAAAAAACTAACTTAACATTTAATTCAGTCATAAACAGGTTGCAGCAACTTATTTCAACTGAAATGTGCTACTCGTATTTAATTTGTAAGTAACATAGCTCTAGTGGTAAAAGTAATTAAAATCAATTCACCAGTATATATTGATAATTAAATAAACTCCAAAGTTCTAGTTCTCTTCACTGTTATTAGTTTACCAATATAATCTTTGTTATCTAATCTTTATTATCTTTATTTCTTCCACCTGTTATTCAACTTACCCCGCCATCCTCGGTGACGGCTGAGGTTTACGCATCCGCCGTTGAGTTTGAGAGTCGTGATGGGTACCGTTAGTAGTAACGTTGTGAGGAGCTGTTGCGGCTAACAGGAAGGGAAGGATTGTTTGTTAGATACTCATTACTACTAAAGGTGATGTACTACAGCAACCTTATCTTAGGAAAGAAAATTGTTAGGGGGAGGTCTTCTGTACACCGTATATTTTTCCATTTATAAGATTTTACGTAAATGCTCAATGGAGATATTTAAATATAAAATCCACAGATGGAATGCTGTTGGGGCAACTCACAAAATGTGATTATGGTTTGATTAGCAGAGCAAGTTTCATTTTAAGTAACGTTTAGATGCCAATAGATTTCATATTTTAGTCAGGTTTGTGAGAACTTACACAGCTTGCTTACAACGATCTCTAAACCTTGTTTTTTCAAACTCATTTTACTCCTATCACATTTTTTTATTTCGACTTTAAGAACTCGTATAATGCGGTTTTGAAATGCCGTTTTAGGACTCTTTCATATTATCTTATTATGGTCAGTTGAAAAAGCATTTTAAAACGATTTTGCCATCAGTAAGTACATGGTTAATTGGCATTGAGAAAAATCCTGTGGTTTTAAAACAGCAAAAAAAACATGACCGAATAGTTTCATAGTAGTCATTGCGAAGATAAATTGGCTTTTTAGCAAAACTGTGATTTTTCAATCGCCATATTGAAATATAAGAAATAATTGACATGTGGAATAACAAATCCACCAAATTTTAAATGTTATGCAAATGAATTCAAGCTCAGAGACAAATTTTGGCATTCTTTTGGATATTCATTCAATAAGGAGAGTTCCGTAAATTTTCAGGAAATGCATTTCCTTAATGATTAATAATTTCCGGAGCACATTAATTTTCGGCTCTTATCGTGCCAATATTCACTATAAAATTAAATGCGCATATTATGTGGAGCATTTTGCGTAAAGAATTAAATTTGTTTCGGACATTTAACTATGAAAAAAAATCCCGCAACACTAGAACATTTTTCTTAGATATTATTTACTGCTAAATGAAACTAAATAAGAGTAGAGAATGGAACAAAGCAGGACAATAGAAACCAACCCCAGTATCACAGTAAAGTCAGACAGCTGTAGACTTTTGGTCGTGTGCTGGTTTTCATGGCAGCCAATATTTTTTATGAAGGTTCTCAAGTGGTTAAAACCCTCAAGTTCTACTAAAATATGAGAGTCTTGCATACTATAACACACAGCCCAATTAACAATTCTAGTTCTATTCTAGCCGTATAGCACTTTTCTCAACTTTGTTGGTAAAACTACATTCAAAACTGTTTTGTCTGTCAACACCTCCTCCATGCCTCGCGGGCTGCAAAATGGTGAGTCGACAACTGCGATGGAGCGTGCGTCCCCGCAACATAGCTCTGGTCCTCACAAGTTCCTACCTCATGCTTCCACGGGTCAACAGATGACAAAGACCGCCAGCTTAGGGTTGCGTACTTAGCTGGTAGTGCAGCCTGGGCACTGTTGTCCTTCTGACTTCAGCTAGATTGAGGAGGCCGAGCGTCTGTCCACCAAGGAGGTGCGGCTCACACAGCGACTGAGTAGGAAACGCTGTATCTCGTCAGCTATACCTTAGGAGGCAGTCCCACCAACGCAATGTAGCCAGCGCGGTAAGATAGCATGCTGAAGTCTTACCCTACCACAAAAAATGAAAGTATTCTTTGTTTTGTGAGATTTTTCCTCATTTTATTGCCCACAACTATTTTATAAGGAACAGTAGAAATTTGCAATATCCCAGTACATCTACTAGTGCAAATAAAAACAAAAATAAATGTGTTAATTGAATCTAAAGTTCAGTATAGCCGTGAAATTTTCATTTTGTCTTAACTTTTTATAAATCATTTATGCTAAAAATGTCTACTGTTCCTTTAACAACTATATAACGGGGATTCCCTGGGGGGGGGGGGTAGCCTAAGGCAGTCGAAGGATTTGTTGACTGGACAAGGGTTCGTGGAGTCGCCAGTCCCTTGTCATGCGAAGACACGCGGCCTTCTGGCCGTAGTCTTCCGAAGGTCCTCACTGAGATCGGCTGACCCTGCTACAAGAAGCCATCACGTAGGCTATTCTCTCAGAACAACCTGCTGAGAATAGTCTTGCAGCCATAGGTAATCCTTGCACTGATGGTGGGTTCTTATTACACATCACATCACATCACACAACACCTCCTCCATGCTTCGCTATAGTCGAAATTTGTACTAAGTTGCTCAGTCTATAGATGGTTGTGAAAACAAGTTAATAAAACTTTTATAAGACCATGAAGATTTGGAAAATGTTGAGGTGGCGGATTCGTCAGTGCCTCGACCTACCCCGCAGTGGGATGTTAGGCAAAGGATGACGTCTTTGGTTAGAGTACCACTGTATCCATGCTCTTTTGCTCAATTTTCATATCTTTCATTCTAGCAAAAACATTACTGTCCACTTTTGGTGCCTCATGGTGATGAGCGAACATCTACAACATATTCGTTACTCCACGCATGGAGAATATAAAACATAAAAATTAGAGAATGAAGCAATTGTGGCCGAATCTCAAAGAGCTCAATATTACTAAATCTTTTGATAGTCAAGTGCAGGTCTCCAATTCTGATGTTTAATTTAACATTTTTCCACATAATTGCTACAATTACATATTACTTCAACCTAACCTTTTTTAACTTCTAAATTTTTTCGATCATGGAATGCATCGAGAGTTATTCTTATACTCAAAAAATCTAGAAATTATGCGCTAAACAACCTGCGTCCGATAAGCATACTCTGTTCATTGTCCAAAGCTTTCGAAAAGATTTCCAAAAAACAAATGCAAGATTTTAATAACATGACGACGTCAATGAATATGTGGACAAATAAGGCGTAGTTTTTCTGCTGCTCATTGATTTTTGTAAAGCTTTTGATAGAGTGTCCTACACCAAATTATTGAGAGAACATTCAAACCAGTTTGTGTTTTCTCGAGAGGCAATTTACCTTATTGAGTCATACCTCAGTCATCGCACTCAAGTTGTTGAAACTCAAGGAACTCTGTCAAGATCAGTCAACATTCTATCAGGTGTACCAGTTGGGCCATTGCTTTTCTCATTATTTATAAAGGATTTGCCAACTGTGCTCAAATATTGTAAGATACACATAATTGCTGATGACGTTCATATATACTTTTGCACTCTCGATACTGCTGTGGATGAGATGACTTGGCTAATAAACTCTGATCTTGAAAATATTTGTCGGTGGTCAGAAGGAAACCTGCTCCCTATAAATGCTTCGAAAACAAAAGTTATGTTTATGGGTAGACGTCAGAGACCCTCTTCATTGCCAAATATACTTGCCAACCAAGAAGTTTTAGATTATGTCGAGAAGGTAGCCAATTTGGGAGCATTTATTCAGGATAATCTAGAATAGCATGATAACATTAATTCGCAGTGCTCAAAAATCTATGGTGGCCTACGCCACTTGAGACTTACTACAAGCTCCCGGATTGGAATACGAAAATCAAAACCTATTTTCAATAGTATGCTCCAATAAACCATTTATTATGCTCACATTTCGTATGATAATATAGTGCTCCAGTGCTTAAAATTTTCACACAATAAATGCAGAAATAGGTTTGAGTAAAATATTGATATAAACCAAAATACGCCCTGCTTATGTTTAGAGTGTTATTACGTCTTAAGGTTTTCGCCTGTTAAACTGCCAGCACTGAAAACTCGCCGTTAAATTATGACAATCTGGCATCTTGTTTGTTATTACGCCTACGCTCTTCAGTCTTATTAATCAAGTGGCGAGGAATTACGACCCAGTGTTTTCGATTTTTAAAGACGTCGAATCTCGAATCTATGCTGCACGTACCAAAATAATTAATGTTACCTATCAGATGTGTCTAGGTACTGCTAAGAAAATCACAGGTAAGTGATTCTATCGAATGAACATTTGTCTTATTGTGCTAATTGAGTTGAGAGTTCTACATCATTTTTTTTATAGCCACAGACAACGCGATGGAATTAAAGCTGCGAAATTGAATGAGAAGACCTGAGGGCTGGATCAATTATGGTTTAGGTGACCGTGGAGGAAACGGAAGAGAAATTGAGAAATGCACGAATATTCTTGCCTAGCTAAGGCTGATATACGGCGTTTATAATTTTCCGGCTGTCTACACCGAGGAGGAAAACATGGCTCTCCGAATTGTGAGTTGATCTGAACAAAGGTCATACATTTCTTAAAAAAAATAATAAAGATTTTTGTTTTCTTCAACGCGAAGCAAAAGCATTTCATGAAATCTCGATGAAACTTTATCGTAATCGAGTAAAACAGATTAAAACTATCGATGGCGTAACCACATTATGTCCACGGCACAATTTCAATTTGACTTTGATAACTCTTATTTTAAATAGTATGGCAAATGTCCTATGTTTTGTTTCGTCTTAACATCAAACTTAATGCTTTATTAGTTAATATAACTACACGAGACGTAAACAATAAA
>JASCZW010010607.1:0-35859 GCA_034211315.2 Aedes japonicus | reverse complement strand
GTGTGTGTATTTGTAATCTTCTGCGCTCAAGAGAAACGTCAAAACATAAATCAAAACAAACTTGTACTGTGCTTGCGGATGGAGTCGTGGAAGTGGTTCGGAAATCAATATTAATTTGGAAAACTCTGCTTGTGATGTCAATACACACCGTCCTGGAAGTTAACTGGACCCATACAAGGATCAAAGGATGGTAAACGGTCGTCCCCGAGCTATTCTTTCGTTAATGAAAGTAAATAAGGACGGTGGTGGAGGAACGCTCTAGGAAAAGAAATGGCAAGCCTTGTGTGCTGCTGGATCGGATAATCGGAAGTAATTATTGTGTATTATAGTTTAACAGAGTTCATAAAATCAAGTGCTCCCTTTTCCAGTAAACGACTGTTTCCAACTGATAAGGTAATTCCGGATTGCCACGCAGCAGCCACCATGAAATATTCAAATGCAGCAGCTCAACCAAATCAACACGTACTGACAAAATTATAAGCAACAAATCATAATGCTGTAGTGGTGTAACTGTGACATCAGTTCGACGATAAACATTCCTTGTGGACCTGAAAGTGTATCCTTCGTACAGCATTCCCTCAACCGAAGAGTGCCAATCTCCACCAGTACCAGAAAAATCTGCATCTCTAGAGCGACTCAAGTGAAAACAAATGCTGCTAACCACAACAATTCTTGCCAAGTGTTATTAGTGTAAAACCATTTCATAAAGTTGTTGTTTTTCGTAATTGTAAGTTAATTATATAGCATGCCTGTAATCGCATAATAGTCTTATATGGTAGATATTGAGAAATTGGCAGTCAACGTAATGAACTGTAACTCGCATGTATATAAGTAAGATGGGGTAAGATCAGGGGGAGAACCTATTGCAAGCAAGTGATGCTTTACATCATAGAGCATTTTTCTGGTATGAGTTTGGCTAATTTCGTTTAGAAAAAAAAACCTTTCGTAGGATTGGTTCTCCTTCTGATTAAAGGATGCCCAACAATTAGGTTTTATTTTTCGATATATCCTGGGGTTTTCTTCATACACATCAAACATTTGGGTTCATCGATAGTTTTTTTTGGTTAAATAAAACCTGGAATCATGAGAGTTTATTGATCAAGTTACATATAATTATTTAAAACAGATGAAAACTTAGAATATTTCTGTAAATTATTTGAGCGAAAAAAAAGAAAAAGTGGAATTGACTAAAATGAAAATTGCGTTGCGTATGAGATCTATTCAGCAGCATACAGTGGAGCTTGTTTGTAGTTACTTCTGGAATTGAAAAGTTTATTTTTTATTATTTAAAGGTTTAATTTATAAATTTACCTTTTTCAAAACAGGGCTTCTTTCGAATTTACTTTCCCACGTTGCCAGGAGTCATCAATGTTGATAACTTAACAATGTTAAGTTTTTAGCTTTCTTCTTTGTTCTCCTTTTCGTTATACTTTCGCTTTTGAAGGAGCTGTTCATGACTCCCAATTTGCATGCTATTAACATATTGATGTATTTATTTGTGATTTTTAGTGCACAAGACTCGCATAACACGTCCATTATAAGTTTGTGATGCTCTTCGATGAACAGTTCTTCACAATCTTCGTCAAGCATTTCGTATTCTACAACGCTTGGGAATTCTAACAGTGCCTGGATAATATCAATCAGCTCTTTCTTAACGCCTCTTGGATCAAGTGAAAGTAATGCTATGAAATGTGTATCGAATACTTTACACACTCCTTTGAAGTAGTCCATAACCTTTTCTCCAGGCATTACAAGTCTCGAAGAAGCAGGATATTTTTTCAGTTGAGTTAAGAATGATGCGTCCGGCTGGATCGCTAGCGGCAGAGGTAACTCTTTCTAGGCATGCTTTATGACTTAGCTTGCTGCATACCCATCCCTTAGTATAATGAATATTAGCAAGTTGGTTCATATCATATGTTTCAAGAGGATCAATAGGTTCATCAACTGACTTATCAACGTATTCTGGCCGTCTATATACTGGTTTTACGATCTGAATTTTGGATACTTCCTCTCGATTTACGATGTACTTGCTTAAATCCGCTTGAACTTTTCCTATCTTGTCTGGTAATATAAGATGGTTTATAACGAGTGACTTATATGCCGAGCTGAAAAACGATGAATCTGGATGGTTGTTGTTTCCGTTTTTCCATCTTATGACGGAAAAAAAGTGCTCCAGGCATTCTAGTGAAAGATTACGTGTGCTTAAAAAGACGAATCCGTGAATTTCCTTAATTTCCTTGAACAACATTTCTAGAGAAGATATGAAGAGTATCCAGCCTTTAATAATCATTTTCCTAAAATATTAGAAAAATGTTAAAATAACTGAGTTCATTTGAATTTAAAGTCTTACAGTTAATAAATCAGTGCATGTCCTATCGATAAATGGCATCGCTTTTAAGCGTAACTTCATTTGCTTAAGAAAACTCCAATGCACCGAATCGTCCTGAAGGGGCCGCATGTATGCCTGTGAAAATAAAGTAGGTATATATTGAAACTTCAAATTCCAAAAATGAATATGGTTCTCTGCCACATCTCAATGTAATTTGGTGCGCTTATTCATCAAATTATGGCAAAAAATGGTTTTTGAAGAAAAAATGAAAAAGTTTTAGTACCTTATTGTTTGGATACTAAAAAACAGGGTATGTTTCCAAATTTTGACCAAAAAAAAAAGTTGAATGTAAAGGCAATAATTGGCTATTTTTTAAGCAAAAAATTAGGAAATATCAATAATACATCGTGTAACAATTAAGACCTGGATGGCTTAACAAGTTACACTGGTTCTGTTAAGGGGGTTATCCCAGTACTCTCCATCAGGGTTAATCTAATTTTCGTTCCAAAAACGTTAATTTGCTACCATTTAAAACCAAGTGGACCAAAGTGCGTTGAGCTGCACTTGAGAACCATGTTTTTGAAATTTGAAATTTTCATCGAATTGAAGATTTGGTTCCGAAGTGTTAATGAATTGTGTTTAATTGGACGTATCCAATTTTACCTTTTTGAGTTGAAGTTGGACGAATTGGCACAATCGAAAAGCTTATCGAAGTCCTCACAATACGCTGCGGTAGCCAATGCTGATTCCGGAAGTTTCTGAGTGTGTACGAAAGCTCTGATTCCAACGGCTACGGACCAGCTTAAGATCTGTGCTGCTAAGCTAACATTCATTTCCGAGAATTGAGACAAGTTGATATGGTTGAACGACAAATTAGGAACAGTGCGAGGTGTGTGCTTAATATCTTCCCAATACAGCTTGACGATATCTTCGAAACTACAAATTTGTCCGTTATACACCGCATTATGTTTAAGAAGATTATTTCGTGCAGATTTGCATAGATGCGGTGCATCGAAAATGCAGTATATGCGATGATCTTTTGGTTGAACGATCTTACAAAATATGGCTTTTCCTCCGTTATCATATATTCTCTCAGAAACAAAGCACGATTTACGGAATTTTGGTCGCAAACCAATACTTTTGGAACCAAACCAGCGTCAAAAACTAGTCGGATAGCTTCATTGATGATAGTTTTGAGGTCCATGCTTTTAAGATCATGGCAGAAATAGTATCCAATGGCCTGCTTAAAACCCGATTTCAAAGATTTAACCATCAGAACCAAAACAGTCTTGGCCCGTGAACTCACATCCACCTGAGATGCACCGGGCAACTTGGTCGGAAAACCTGTAAAATAATCAGGTTGAGCGTTACCGAAATACAAAATTCTTTCCGTTATCGCCATTTCGTCGAAAAAGATAGACACTAGCTTTTCATCTTCAGGGAGCGATTGTGCTTTGATCCTCAGTAAATTCAAAATAGTCGCCGAGAAGCCCTCATGCACATCTATCCTGGCCAGCCAGTTTCACAACGTACTAATGGAAGGCAGTGCAAACAACTGCCGCATTTGTTTGTATGCCTTTTTGGAACAATATTGCAAAACAAGAGCCACATTTTTCATCTCATCCGAGTACCGAGCGCCACCACGTTTTCGCAACTTATTGGTCTGAATTTCTAGGAGAACAGGATCCACCAAAGTGTCCTTCTTATCCAGACTAAGAGCACCTTTAAGTTTCTTTAGCTCGGTACGAAGATTTAGAATAATAGACTTTTGTGCTGATCGTCTGATTTTTCTTGCGTAGTTCTTTCTTCAGCCCAATCATTTCTTCCTTTTGGTCGACCATTTTTTCGGCCATCATTATACAATGAACCGGATCGTGTAGGTAATCGTGATCAACTAATGCAGATATGGCTAACTGATGGGTTTTGATGTTGGATCGTGCGTTGGATAAAGGGATTTCCGGAAGCTCTGAAGAACGGCTCGCAGGATTTTTAACTGCTCCTGCTACCTCCAGGAAATCACCACATGCGTAGCCGTCATCTTTGAACTCAGTGCTTTCAAAGTTCATTGGTTCATTATCTTTAGGAAACCCTGTGGAACCAGCACCCCGGAGATTTGGCATAGTATATCGACGTAGCCTATACACGAAAATGTTATTGAGTCAATATATAATTGATGTATGAAGAAAATGTTTGATTTTATAAATTACCCTTGACTTTTATTGCATGCATTGATGAAATCCTCGTCCGAAAAGTGAATTTCACAGATGACACTACTATCCGAAAGATTGTCTGTATTGCAAAAACGTTTCCAGGCAGCTGTATCTCTGTTCAAAATACCAATAAGTGCTAAAGTTGATGTTAAAATAATATTGCAATTACCTGTGGGTCTCGACTATTCGGAAGAAGGATTTCTTTCCTGCGTTGGAAGTGCTCTAACATCCCGGTACACAACAGGTTTTGCGTCCCATTTTCAACGGAATAAGCAAAGTCTGACAGAAATAAACGTTTCAATGCCTACTATTGATGTTGAGCATCAAAAGTTCAGCTATCAAAACAAATACAAAACAAAACACACACACCGACGATGACTCACATGAGTTCACATATACATATTCGTTTCTAATGTTTCTGGAACACGTTGAGGGCGCTTCGAACATGTCGACTGAAACAGAGAGGGAGCTGTGTGTCTTGTTATTGGAAGTCTTCGGTTATACCTAATGCCGGAAGTAGTGCGCTATATGACGCATCAGATGCACCATAATACAAATTCAAATTTTGATCGACAATGAAAATCTATTTCCGACTATGAATCTTATTGTTCATTAATCAGATATATAAAAACTGCATATTGTCATTACAATAGATTTACAATTCACTCAATATGCTGGGATTTTCAACAATTGAGAAACAATACAATTAATACTAATTGACTCAAATTTGTTCGGAAAATAATTTTTTTTTCTACATTTAAGATACATAACAACCCTCCATTTCTATTGTCGATGTCTCAATTCACATTACATTCTATTGTGGTAACAATAACTCATATTGTCATCTTATCGTTGTGAACAATACTATTAATTGTACAATGCTATTTCGAGGGTACAATCATGGACCCCAAGGGAAGGACGTAGTTCTGCCGAAGAAACATTTGAAAAATTATGGATCACTATTGTACTAGAGAACCAGTTTCTAGTACTCTCAAACTGCCGTGTATACTATAATATTTTCGATATTGCGTTGACGGGTTTTAGCGTGCATGTTAGTTATGTCAGCTGCTATTATTTACATCTCTTGTCAGTATCATCACTGGTGGTTTAACGCACAGAGAACAGACATTGATGTCCATATACCTACACAGCAAATAAAGTTGTTGAATATTACACAGAATCAGATGCACATAGGTCATTTCATCGGTTGTGTAATATTAGGTTGATCTCGATGTACACAATAAAATGATGCACTGCTTATCGATGTAATTTGGGGATGTAAACGAGACAACGTAGCTCATCGAGACAACGTAAATCGTCGCGACGTACACTATATAGTCGCAACGTAAAGGAAATAATGTGAAAATTATAATGTAAATGAAATTTTCGGTTATTATTCAATGAAATTAAAAAAACAGTTATAGCGAAAATTAAAACAATATGTTCCTTTATTATTATTTTAACAAGATTTTGTTTCAGCCAGTGGCGGATATGTCGTTTTTTCACAGCGGCACTGCTCCGAAGCCGTCGATTCATCCTTATTTTTCTTCTCGTTCTCATCCTTTTCGACCTCAACATTGAACGGAAGCGGAAACTCTTCTTTCTTGCGGTCGTCACCATCGTCACCCTCGTCAGAACCAGCCACTTCACTAACTCCACTTGCAAGAGAAGATAATTCACAACTACTTCCCCCAGATCATGCAGGTTGTTTGCATTGCTTTCACTTTGTTTGCCTCCACTATCATTTCCTTTACTTCCTCCTTTGCTCGCATGATCGAAATTTGTTGTCCATATGCCGCACTGTCGGATATGTTGAAGTCTTCTGTCTTGTCACTCGCATCCGAATCATACTCAGCCGGAGATATTTATCATTTCACCGGGGACTTCCAGAGCAGGAATTGTTCCATTTCTCTGTCTCTATGATTGTGCTTGTTGGTCAGGTAGAAAATGTTATCTCCTGGATTCGCGCGTACCAGTGGGCGGCTTTTTCCTGGGTGTAGATAAACTAACCGCACTTTTAGTAGAATTATTTTTTGCCCTCTTTGGTTTGGCTTTCTTCCGCCGTTTCTTCTTATACGGATCGTACATCTCACCTGAGTCGTATCCTCGACAATCGACACGCCAGTCACCTTCGGAAACCAGTCGGCGAGATCTATAAATAAAGAAAAAGAAACAATATTGGGCCGCCTATTGATCAATAGTCAATAGCCAAACTATCGCACTATACCTTCTTGAACCAGCGGGTGGGCGACAATTGCTGCTGTTGTTGTTGCTACTGCAAGTGGATGGTCCTGGTCGGTTGCTGTCACTATCCGAATCCGATGAGATATATGTTTCGACGGGCTGATGGTATACCGCAGGAACGTCCACATCGTTAATATCCCTAAAAGCAGAGAATGAAAATACAATTAATTTTTTTCCAGCCATTGACCGAGTTAACCTACCCCACCCTAGTAGCACACTTGTTGCAAACCAGTTGAAGTGACTGCTTTGTGACTCAATTAAGTCACAATCAAGTCGCTGCAACAAATTTTGCTCGTTCTGTGCTGCTTGGGCAATATTCTGAAACACAGATCCGTCACGATTCGAGCATGTTTGAAGATGTTGCTATGTGACTCGTTGAACTTTTCCGTATTGGTGGCCAGATAGCGCATATCAAATTGGGCCGACGTAATGCGCCGGTAGAAGTGATTTTCGAACCGTGCCTTTATTGTATTCAAATCGATTGGATACTCTACGACAAAGGCATATTCAGGATAGATGATGAAATCCACTGGAGCCAAGAATAGGTCAGCTATTGCGGAAGCCCATAACCTAAAACAAATATCATTTCACATAAGTAATAATAATAATAAGAATAAGAATCGCAACGCTTTAAAGTACATGTTCCAATCCGGCAATGATCCGCCGGCAGGATGCATCACGATCACCCCGAGACCACTCTTCCGGCGTCGGCTATAACAAAGTAGCACGGAGCACCTCGGGTAAAACAGGAACGGCACCACTGACTTCCAGCGGCAATCGATTTTCGTCCACCGGTTCTAAATCCCACGGGCTTATAAACTCGTATTCCCGATTGTCACTTCGAACGCGAAAGCACTTGAACAAAGAATTTGGATTGATAGGTATTAATGAAAGTGAGCAACGACCACGACGACGAAGAAAATTTCCGGTGCTGTGAGAATCAAAAACGAATACGCTAAAAAAAAAAGAACACGTTTGACAGTGTTGCGAGATTTAATTTTACATAAAAACGAAATGCGATAAAGCATCAAAAGCGTGTAATATTTAACATTTTTTGCGGAGTTCTTTAAGTGCATTGGTTTTTGTGTAATAGTTATGTTTTTAATATGTGATTTTTACATTCATGCAACTTATAATGTTTTTCTGATGTAATTTGAAGACCGATGTAATATTCCACAAAATGGATGTTATCATGCATCGTATTTCCTTGATTACATCAGCTTTTAATACGTTAGAGTCAATTACGTTGATGTATAATACTTTTTTTTTTGCTGTGTATTCTTGAAAAACGTGTGTAAAAGTTAATATGTTCAGCCAGTATAAGAAGCAAGTGCAGAGAAAAACATACAAAACTTTTCAGGTTATGTGCTATGTTTTTTATAGATAAACATTAACATGACAGTTACCACGCAACTGCAGCGCCGCCTACCAGGAGCATAACGACATACATTTGAAATGTCGGTTTAAAGTTTTACACAAGTAGCAGACCGAATATGAACGTCTGTTCTCTGTGTTTAAAGTTAATTCCACCAACACAATATTTTACCATCCATATTCACTGTTGACGAATTCGTCTCCGTGTTTCCATTCAGTTTCAAAGTGCTCAATTCTAGCAGCATCAACGAAGAACATAAAAAATACAATCAAAACCCGGTTTGGCACGGAGTACAATACGGACAACAACATCGCGTAAATCAAACGCTTGGAATTTTTACGTGATACGGTGGTGGAGGCCCTAATGTCGATCTATTTAGTTCACATGTACCTGGATTTGAAGAAAGGTTAGTATTGCCGTTGGTACGACGGCTGTGCTTTATAGTAGAGTTTTTAAGATAGTAACTATGGGGAAACCCATAGCAGACTCATTCAAATGCAGATTGGTGGCATTCAACTGCACAGAAATTTTCAGTGCAGTTTATTAGTGAACTGCTGAACCAATGATCTCACCTGCAAAGAATTTGGTTATAATACTTGTTGAATTTATCACGAATCCCTATAAGAGTTGCGTATTTATGTTTTTTTTAAAGGAATCATTTGAAAGATGTTTCAGTTGGGTTGTTTTAAGGAGATTTGAGTAAAATTAGCTGATCGCGGCTGTTTGTCACTAATTATGTGAAAATGTCTACCTCTAAACTTACTAACGGTTTACTTAACATCCCACTTACAGGTGACTTGGCAACATACCGTACGATCACCGCCCAGAATCAACACCTAGCCTTACGGACCAACACACTACACCCGTAGGAGTTTATGTTGTACGCTAATGGATTCATGAGCAGGAACTTCGTCACAAACTGGTCAAAAATTTCTAAGCCTTGATGATGACCCTATTGTTGGACGGAAACGAAAAAACGGCACATGCAGTATTCTCCTACGCACTATTCAACGAAGATACCAGTTTTTCACTACTACAAAATGCTCATCTACTTGGACCAATCAATGGATCCGCTTGTACAGCGCAATATGTTTGCTTTCAATTTGTACAGCACAATTTGTCGTTGCAAATTTATGGACGCTTAATGAAAATAACATGTTCATTATGCCTGGATATAGTGTACAAGAGCTAAAAAGGTTTAATTTGAAAATCGGCAGGTTTTGGAAGTTAAGGTGTCAGTCGGATATGTACATGAGTTTCAGTGTTCATGCAAACACCAAAGGTATCATGCAGCTAATCCAGTTTTATGAGCTCAAAAATGTAATGTTGGTACGTGGCGAAGCGATTTAGATAGAGTTTTTTGAAGAACGAAGAATATTAAACAGAAGAATTCCGACATTGCAAATGTACTTACACCAAGTTCTGTAGCATTAATACATCGGATACACTGCGCTAATACAAAATTCATAAAAAATTCTAGTCGAAGCTTCACTGTCTATCTTGAAGGATACAAGTAAAAAGTACAATGCTGAACCACCAGATCCGAAGCGTAGACGCATCAATCACGCTCTACAGGTACATAAAGATAACAAAATCTCATTGAAAGCATCGATGAAGTCATCAACAAGTGTGGAATAAATCGCCATGTTATAAGGTATTTTTATGGTATACAAGTTGTTATGACTTTATTTTTACGTTTATTTCAGGTTCATTTCCAAAATTGAAATTGGCGATCCAGGACCAACGCTGAGAACAGTTGAAAAGCTGTACAATCTTCTGAATGAGCTCCTGTCAGGAAGAGCCGTTTCGATGAATGAGAATGGCTCGATCAACGTGGAATCGATGAATATTAAGATCGAAGGCGACGATCCGATAGCAGTACCCCAGGAATCTGCTTCCATTTAACAAAGTATACAATTTCTAGTGTTTCGTGGGTCAATCAGGATAAAACTTAGGAAGCTATAATCAAGGCCATTCGATCAGATTTAAATTTTATTTGGGACAGTAATAAAGTTGAAACAACTAAAACATTGGTTTTCCCTCGGGTTTTCCATCACTTTTGTCTGATAAAATGAGCTGTAGTATTTTATTGTTTATATATTTATATACAAAATTATTCACGTGGGTATTCTGGTGCAGCCGCTTGGACCTAAACGCTTTTATAAAAATCGCCTAGTTTGCTACTTTCCGCCTTCATAGAACCGTTCACAGTCTCAGCTCTCAAGTGTCAGTAGGGATTCCATTTGTTTCTCTTTTTGTTCTTCAGTGATAAGAACACGTCATTCTAAAAATAGAGAATCACCGGGATTCACTGGGATGTACTGATTGATGTCGAAGGAGCAACCCCGTTTATTTCAACTGCTAAACATGGCATTGGTAATAACCTCTACCAGGGAAAACAGTTTCAATGGGGTTTTGCTGAAATGTTGTATTATTTTAATTTTGAATTGTAAATTTAGTGGCAGCACTTACCATACGGACACTTTCGGCGTGCTTTCATTTGCGCTAAGGATGAACAGAGGAAACTGTCCAGAGAACATGCAAAGGCGATGAAGAATCACTTATACTCAAAGGCGTAGCCTACTCTGCTCGCGACTCGTGTGCTCTATGTACAGAATGCGGCACGCAAACGGAACCGAGATAGGCAGTTGACTATAGTGCTCTGTAACAAGCAATGTACCTGGGTTAACAAACTGATTAAAGTTACGTATCTGGATTAACAAACGTATCGGCTTCTGTCCCACTGGCGCCGGGTCTCGTTTAACTCATACCCCTTATGATGGGACCGACTGCCTCCAGTTATCGACAATTTTTAACATCGACGATCTTTTCGGTGAAGTGGCTTCCAAAGAAGAAGGGATCAAGCTCCTGCAATAAAAAGATTCAAAGATTGGGCATTGAACAAATAGACGATCCTCCGGCACATTCCAGCAAAACTTCGAGGAATTCGAAATTTGTTGGAAACTATCTGTGAAAACTTTGGAGCTGCCCAGTCAATGACGTCTGTCACTTTAAAATACTCCGTTTGATCCTCTTGGTCTATTGAAACCAATTGTATTTCGATCCAAACTTTTCGGGCTGGAGCTGTGATCTTGTGATGACTTTGTTGACTTTGTGTTGACAAAAAAACAATGTTGCCGAAGTTGAAAAAAGAACAGTGTTGCTGTATTTTTCTGGTACTGCTCTGGTAATGATATTCAAGTATATATGGAACTTAATACACTGAAAATTTTGACCAGGTGCGTCATGCATAAATCGTCCGTCCAATGTCCGTAATTAGTCCGTGGTTATAACATGTTATAAGTTATAACGGTTGTCAAATAATTTGAACAAGAAATTCGTCACCAAAATAGGCGTTTAACATGTTATAACTGCTCAGTCTGACCAATGTCTTCGCATTACTTCATCATCACTTTTGCATGGGTCCCTCTCATTATTTTTTGACATGATAACGAACGTTATCGTTGATGTTTCGTAATGGAGCTTTGTTGTTATTTCACAATATTGCGCTATGATATTTCCCTCCAAAACACGGCTGTGAAAATCATAAGGCATTGTTATGAAACTGAGGAGAAAACAAAAAGAAGTAATATGCGTTGGTAAGTTAAGCCTCGAGCTGGGTCATCCCCCGTCGTAGTAACTAACTCAAACACCGCTTCTGGTAAGGGTGAGTTGCTCAGCACAATATCTCTTGTGCCCTTTTTCTTAAGAGTGCCGCTAAACGATACGATGTTCCGATCCTAGTGCCAACGGGTGCCCATGTATGCCACAGTAATTTGACAGTTCAATCGTTATGTTCTGGCTACGCATGGCAACCAGACGATTGTTTTGTTTTGTTTTGCAAAATTTTTGCATACGATTTGGGTTTCGATCAAGATTTTTGATGCGAAATTCCCGTTTTCGATAATTTTGTGATACGACAGCAACTTTCAGTGATGGATGTATAAAAAACAAAACTCAAGAAGCTTATGTGTATTTATGATAGATTTATCCTTATTCTTTGGATCGTGGTTTTCCCGGCTGACGCGAAGCTTCGGCAAATATTTTAAACATTTTCACTGTCCGTATATGTTCGACGTCATTTCCTTGATTAACATTCTGGCAATCGGAAATGAACATTATCGCTATGCCTGGTCAAGCTGTAAATGTGCCAGTTTCCTCACTCATCCATCGAAAACGACAACTTTGATGTTTGCTCATCCGATTGGCAAATTCGGCATAACGCCTCCACCCGAAACGTTCCAAAGCCGTTAGAATTTCTTTTTTTCAAGGTGTTTCAGCTGCTTCAATAAGGCATCAAAAGCCGAGTTCTCAATAAGTCTGGCAAAAGATAGTTATTGTGAGATAAAATTATGATTTAATCTTAAATACATTTACTATGAAGCAAAATGCAGCAAAATTGTCTCATGAAATACGCGGTACTGAAGAAGGTGGTGGTTGTGATATTGAGAAATTCTTTATTCATTTTTTGCGCATGATATTGACAAGATCCAGGAGTCACATCACTTCTCCGCTTACAAACCGAAATTTATCTGTGTTTCCTACTTAATATCTTCTAACGAAGTTCCATCAGCTGCAACATCTTCATGAAGGTTCTCAGTCATGATCGTCTTCTTCAATTACACGGATCCTCTCAATGATAAACTAACCCAGTGACTGGCTGCATAGGTTTTGCTTTTTCACAATATTCCTGATATAGATGTGATGATATTCCGCCTCCAATTCGCTCCAAAAATGTGCCTTCAATTGAAGTTTTGTAGTGGTATCATGTCACGACCTATTAATTTGATCACTTACCTCATCGTTCCACTCAATCTTTTGCCACAACAAACTGGAAGCTCAAATGTTCACTTATGATGAACTTTCTTCTAATACTTATTTCTGGTTTGTGACAAAACAAACAAATTAAAACAACACCACAACAATTTAGAACGTCAATTATCCAGGGTTGCCAGGTCATATCTTTGACAAGTACAAATGTCAAAAGTGTGCCACAGAGTGCCACACATGTTCCGTTATGGTGTCAGATTTTCTACGTCGGTGTGCCTGCCACACTGTTCTGAGCGACTCACCCCTTTTTGGGCACTTTCATAACATGTCCGGGGCTGAGATTCGAACTCGTGACTTTGGCTTGTTCACACCGACCAACCGACATGAATGTCAATAGAAAATGTGTTAATATTTCTGTTCAAATCATATTACTGATACGCTTGGGAACTTGATAAGAAGATTCAGGTCTGAGCAATTCTCGACAAATTAATTTTATCTAGATAAAATGATTCTATAGATCTATATAGGTTTTGACCGATTGGAACGCTGCACATTTGAATCGGTCGTTAAGAATTCTTGATCAAAAGTGAAGATTGAGTTCCATGTCGATTTGTCGGTGGTGCTCATTCTATTTCTGAACATCAAACAAGTCGTCCTTTTAATTTGCTCTACTTCGTAGTTATCTGAGAGACAAAAGATTTGCGACTTAGAGATAAAGTTAATCCACAACCCGCATACTTAAAACTTAAGTATATCTGAGTTGGATGTTTATCAATTTATCGTACACTTATTTTAAGCGTTATTACAATCACTTTTTTCATTATTTTTTTCACTAATGTTTAAGGTTTTTTTTCCTGAATAAACTTATTTTTCGTCAATTTAAATAGAGAAATTTCTGGAACTTATTAAGCGTGTAATTGTCAGTGGGCTCCGTCCGTTTTCCGTGAACGTACTCCTGCCGGAAAGCAAACAAAGTAAAATTTCAGAATAAAAAACTTCTCTTCAAGTGATAATCTTGTGCGAAAATCTTCGTGAATCCCCTTCTTTTCTTGTTTAAATTGTGCAATTTACCGTATGATTACACTTTGAAACATTCTGTGGCATGGTGATAGTGAAAGTTACGTGCCAATTAAAGTGAAGTGCTCAGAAAGGAGAAGTTAAAAATGACCAGTGCAAATCGCTTCACTTCGCCCACGCCTTCGAGTGCTGCGTTGGTGGGTCCTAGCTGTAGCAGTTCCCTGGCATCCGGGCCGACACCGGGGCCCTCGCCAAGTGCGGCCAACAAATGGAAACGGATGTTGGAATGTGACGAGTTCGTCGGGGCGCGGCGATCCAAACATACGGTGGTGGCCTACAAGGATGCGATTTACGTCTTCGGTGGGGACAATGGAAAAAATATGTTGAACGATCTTATCCGATTCGATGTGAAGGACAAATCGTGGGGAAGAGCGTTTTCGACCGGTACACCACCGGCACCGCGGTATCACCATTCGGCGGTTGTCCACGGAACGTCAATGTTCGTATTCGGAGGCTACACCGGGGATATTCATTCGAATTCGAATTTGACGAACAAGAACGATTTGTTTGAGTACAACTTCCAAAATGGCCAGTGGACAGAATGGAAGTTTGTCGGCAGAACGCCCGTGCCGAGAAGCGCTCACGGAGCGGCAGTTTTCGATAATAAATTGTGGATCTACGCCGGATACGATGGGAATGCTCGGTTGAATGATATGTGGACGATTCGATTAACAGGGGAAACTCATCAGTGGGAAGAGGTGCAGCAGAAGGGCGAGCGTCCACCGACGTGTTGTAATTTTCCAGTGGCTGTAGCTCGAGGCTGCATGTATGTGTTTTCCGGACAGAGTGGACTGCAGATTACAAATACGTTGTTCCAGTTCAATTTTAAAGATAAAACGTATGGTTTGAGGTGTAGAGTTGAGTTGAAAAGTGGTAGCTGATGATTTCCTTTTTTCAGATGGCGCCGAATCTCCAACGAGCACATCTTGAGGGGTGCGCCGCCACCGCCAGCTCGTCGCTACGGCCACACTATGGTGCATCACGATCGATTCCTGTATGTTTTCGGAGGAGCAGCTGATTCTACGCTTCCGAACGATTTGCATTGCTACGATCTGGATTCGCAGGTTTGGTCGACTGTCATTCCAGCACCGGAATCGCAGGTGCCCAGTGGCCGGTTGTTCCACGCGGCAGCAGTGATCGGCGATGCCATGTACATCTTCGGTGGGACGATCGATAACAATGTTCGCAGTGGGGACATGTACCGGTTCCAGTTTTCCAGCTATCCGAAATGTACGTTGCAGGATGATTTTGGCAAGTTTCTTCAAAATCGTCAGTTTTGCGATGTTCAGTTTGTGGTTGGAAATGATGAAGTCAAGGTTCCGGCTCACATTGCGATGATCGTTGCACGGTCGCAGTTTTTGAGATCCAAAATATTGTAAGTTGGTTTGGTGGTTTTTTTCCGGAACACATTTTGAATAATCAAATGTGATCTTCTAGGGCCGCTCGTGATGCTAGGAATCTTCATTTTGAGAAAGTGTACGGTACTGCGGAGGTTCCGTTTGCTGAGCGTGCGATATTAGAGGTGCAACTGCCGAGCGCTCAACCAGAAGCATTCGAAATGGTTCTCAATTATGTCTACACCGATAGAATTGATTGTAGGTAAATTTCCGGTCCGCTAGAGACAGAAACTCATATGAATTCACATTTTCAGTCAAGGATCCGTTCTGCAACAAAATTGTCCTTCTCATGATGGACGTCTATCAACTAGCCGTCCAGTTTTACATTCCCCGACTGGAGCAACTGTGCGTGCAGTATCTCGAGTTCAAAATCTCCAAAACCAACGTTCTGGATGCTCTCTACAACGCCGATCGAATGGGCCTCACCCTCATCAAAGATCACTGCTTAGGCTTCATCACCAAGGAGGATCACTTCTACGACATTGTCATGTCAGCGGAATTCGCCGCACTAGAGAAGCCTCTGATCGTGGAAATCATCCGTAAGCGACTGAATCCGAGCAAGCATTCCACCGACATGAAGTACGATAAAACAATCGGAACTTCACTTGAAAACGACATGGCCGCATTCCTAAAATCGGGAGGAAAAGAATTTTGTGACATCAATTTGGTCCTGGAGGGGAAGGTGATTCCGGCACATAAATCTATTCTGGCTGCCAGGTGCACCTACTTCCAGGCCATGTTTCGATCGTTCATGCCGGCTGACAACACTGTTAATGTAAGTTTGATTTGATATTTTAAACCGAAATCCTCCAACCAGCGTCGATTTTTTTCAGATCCAAATCGGTGACATTTCGCCCTCCCAGGAAGCGTTCAGCTCTCTTCTGCGCTACATCTACTACGGGGACACGAAAATGCCCCCGGAAGATTCGCTGTATCTTTTTCAGGCCCCCTGTTTCTACGGATTCACCAACAACCGACTGCAGGCCTTCTGCAAGCACAACCTAGAGAACAACATAACCTACGACAACGTTCTGCAAATCCTGGAAGCATCCGACAAAATGAACGTCCCTGACATCAAGAACTACGCCCTCCGAATGGTGGTGCACAATTTCTCCCAAGTGGCACGGTTGCCGAAAATGCAGGAACTGACCCGGGAGCTTCTGCTCGATGTCATTATGGCCGTGGCCGATACCAAGGAGACAGCAAACGGATCAGCCAGTGATTCGACCTTCATCAGCCTGTACAGTGACATTTGAAGGATAGCGTTTCTACAGCCGGTTCTCAGTATTCTCCTGGCATGGATGCGAAACAACAACGAGCTGCCCTAGATCAGTATTTCCTCGGTGCAAGCATGCGCTGAAACAATGGGATCCTAAAGCAAGTAAGGAACTATATTCAGCTTTACCAATATCGATGTTATTGATGTGATGTGAAAGCAGTAAAATTTGAATCGCCGTACTCTCAATTGTGGTAGTTCAAAGTAATGTTTTCGTCTATTCTGTAAGCATAATTATCGTTTGAACTGATATAAGACGTTTAAGATTATAATCCAGAAGTTAAAATTTAGAATCAAAATAAATTATATTAGTGTTATACACTTTGTTAGCTTTTATCTTATAGATCGTAGATGGTGAAAAAACAGTGAAATAAATAAGAGTAGTAGTAAATTTGATTGCCTTTATATTGTTGACACAAGTATTAAATATGTTTTCGTTTGACGAGCTCTTACTTCTCTCTTTTCTATTCCTGTCTAGGGGCGCCGTTCTAAAATTTCTGTAATTGAAAGCGTAACGCAGGCGTGGAGATATCCCCTCTCTGACCCACAGAAACTTTACGATAAGTATTTCATTCGAACGATAGATGATCAAATCTAAATCCCTGTTGCTGACTTAATTCATTATATTTGCTAAAACAAATTAGAAAGTGGCGCATTTTCCGCACCGAAAATGGGAAGAAAGTTAAAACGCCAACATTCAACGTCACGCTCGATGGAACAGTGGTCCCATTCACACATTCGAGTCGGCCCACTGTGCATTAAGACCTGTGCATATGTTTCCAACCCGACTATCTGTTACCGATGCTACAGTTATGGACACACCAAGTTTCGATGCAAGTCGGAGGCGAAATGCAGGAACTGCTCACAAGTTCACAATTTGGAAGAGAAATGCTCCGCATCTGCTTTTTGTTGAAATGAAATGAATAAATTATTAGA
Organism: Aedes japonicus; assembly: GCA_034211315.2. Taxonomy (NCBI): domain Eukaryota; kingdom Metazoa; phylum Arthropoda; class Insecta; order Diptera; family Culicidae; genus Aedes; species Aedes japonicus. The sequence continues at coordinate 18,245 of JASCZW010010607.1, read as the reverse complement.
TATATGTAGACTAGTATAAATCTAGACTAACATTTTAAAAGGGCGGTATTCCAAAATCACGAAACCGAGAAAACTGGAGGCAAGGATTGGAAAACGAAAATTAAATCATATTTTACATAGAAAGCTCCAATGAACCTTTTTTTGTGCTCAGAATTTGTATTGTAATGCAATGCTTATCCTTTTCACACAATTTATCCAGAAATAGGTTTTATTGAGTTGAAAATTGATAACCAAAATACGCCCTGTTTATTCTTAGAGTGTTATTACGCCTTAGGGCTATCGCCTGTTAAACAGCCATCACTGGAAATACACCGTTAAGTTATGATATTCTGGCATCTTATTTGTTATTACGCCTACGCTCTTCAGTAAAACTAATCAAGTGGCGAGGAATTACGAGCCAGTGTTACCATACTAAAACAGTTAATTTTACTAGTTAGATGAGTCTAAGTACTACTAGGAAAATTAGAGGTAAGAGTTCATTCTATCAAATGAACATTTTTCTTATTGTACTATTTGAATTGAGGATTCTTAATCATGTTTTTACAGTCATGGACATAGACAACGCGATGGAACCAAAGCTGCGACATCGAATGAGGAGACCTGTGAGCTGGATCAATTACGGTTTTGGTGACCATGGAGGATTTTTCTCCTGTTCTATGCGTTAAACATAACGACGCTAATAGTGCGCTGCAATTTATCAGCTTCATCGCTCACCTGTTTCATGAGAATTTTTAAGCGATCGCACTCTCCGCAGGTGTCAGCTTTTGGCTTTCTAAAGCCAAGATTGAATCCGTTAAAAATAATACGATACGTGTTGTAGTGTACCGTAGGCTTTGAATCTTTATTGCATTTGGTAACGTTCAATTCGTACATTTTACTTATATCAAATCGCTGGATAAATATCTTTTTCGTTACATAATAAGTGAACTGCCACTCAATAAATTGTACATCTCAACATACCATCAATTTGGTGACGCCTTTACCTCCATTGAGCTATATAGCAAATTGTGTTTCTGAGTCCGCAGAATTAGAGTATATGGCCTTGAAACTGTTCCCTGCAGGAATGTTGATTGTGTCGTTCAGCCAAAGAATTTAGATCAATTAATACACCAATGCCAGATAAGGTTAATTAGGGCAAAACATACATATTTTCGGTGGCAGGTGAAGTCGAGGGCATCGCTCATCTTCGGTGTAAAACTTTTCGGTTGCGATGTCTCACTCAGTTTAAAGATCGACTTTGCGTTACGGATGGAGCTTAATCAGAGAGATTCTCAATACGAGACATCAATAAATCCAATGGTCGTGTTTCGGGGACTCCATATTGAGAAATAGGCGTCGATTGACCAGAACATCAGCAATGATAGCAACCGATCTCAGTTCATTCGACAAATCTAAGCGTCTGAGATCATGAGATCGTTGTTCGCTGAATGTTGAATCTGAGCCGAATGAATTCTTCTCGAACTGCACGGAAGGATTCTTGATGATAAGCTAGCACCATTGCACTCGTATAGAAGAATTGGTCGGGGAGGTTTGAAAACAACCAATAAATGGATCGGTTTGTTGAAAGTTTGCGCTTGCGTAGTAGATGCTAATAGGTACGGTATCCCATGCGATACGATTCCGACGAACGAACGTCAAAAACGGATCGACCGTGCGTAGACCCTGCCTTACGTGGTTTGATGGGTGCATCTGCCGGAGGAATTAAATTCGGACCCTGTTGGACCTGCATGTGAAGGAGTTGAGTGAAAATGAGGGTTCCCATTTATAACCTCCATATGCACTCAAGCTGAAGCTCAGTCATCGATAAACCCGCTGTATCCGTTGTTGCTTCTAAAAATTATATCGCGTTAAGAACACATTTGAACTGTACTTATTGTTAAATTCAGCACTAACTTGACATTTTCCGATTTGAACTTGTTTTTCCAGCGGAAGCAAAATCAAGCTCCATGAAACGTTATCCATAGCAACCTATCGACGGCAATAACGCTCAATGGAAATCAACAACATTATCTCCACGGCATAATTCCAATTTGAAGTTATAACGGGCGAAAGTATGTGGCGAATGACTTGAATGACTTCTGCTCAGTGATTAGGCGTAATAGTTATTTCAAAGTTTTAATAAAAATAAAGTTATATTTACGCATACAAATTCGAAAAATATATTGTAAGTTTAAGTCGAAACAAGTATATATGATGATTAGAATAAGTGTTTGCCTAAAATATTGAACTTTTGCCAGGATTTGAAGCAAACTCCAGACAAGTGGTGGAACAGCCTAAATAACTAAAGCAATGTGTGATTCAGAAGAACGCCATAAATTATTCTTGTTTAAGAATGTGATAATTGATTTTGATGTTATTGTCAAGGTAAATAAGTTGTTCTGAAATTGTTAAATCTAAATATAATATAAAATGATATGTTTCCATCTTGACTCTTCCGCCCTTTCAAAATGTTAGTCTAGAAATATGATCTCGGCAGTGAGCCATGGAAATTTGAATCTATTATATAACCACCCATGTCACCCCACTCTGTCTCTTTCTCCGATAAACGTTCGATTTGACCATCGTGTTTCTATCAGGTATGGGCCCAGGAGTCAGCGCCAATTGTGTCTCCGTTAAGCGACGAGTCGCCGCAGCGTGGAATGAAGTGACTTTTGGCAGGGATGGTGCACGAATCACGCGTGGTTTGTGGTGTGCACTGCGAGTCGGAAGGGTCGGCTGTACGAGTTGGATATGGAAGTGCCGAAGATCGAAACCGCCATGGCTGATCAAGGAAGCAAGTTGACGTTAGGCATCAGGTACGGTCATATCAGGAACGCTGGCCTGATGAGCTCATCCGAAGCGGAATGGTTGGCATCACGTTGCTGAAATTTCAAACCGGATGCAGGGTTTGTGAGCGTGATATGGGGGAAGCAAGCGGAGGCAACCTTCGAAGAAGCAGTTCACCTCGTTCATCTGGCACGTTGGAGTTGATTCACACCGACGCTCTGCGGTCCGTTCACACCGGCCCCACTGGGATGGCCAGAAGATTCTCGTCGGTTTCATCGACGACACGCTTTCCAGGCGGTGTGACCGCTCAAATCGAAGGGCGACGTGCTGATGCTTTCCGGAAATAGGCTGCAATGGCCACCGCACACTTTAGCACTCGAACCGCCAGGTTGAGAGGCGACAGCAGCCACCATCGAAACGTCGGATGGAAGTGAATACGAATGACCACCTAGTTTCCACTGCCCGGAAACGCTTGAAGAAGAACCGGAACAACAAGGTAAAACCGGATCCTGATCCTGATCCAGAGCCAATCCTCGAGAAATCTGACGATGAAGCTGCTGGCGGGCACGAAACAACGACTGACGAGAGTACCGATGAAGACGAAGCTCCAGTTCAGCGAGCGAGCGGCCTCGCAAACAGCCGGCCACTACTCCGACTACGACATGTGTGTGACGTTTGCGTTGAATGCTGGAAAAATTGGGAAAATTACGTGGAAGCATTGCCGGACAACATCAACGAGCTTCGGAAGCGCGACGATTGGCTCGAAATGGAAGCGATGCGATCGAAGAGATGGATGTGCGCTCGAGAAGAACCACACACCTTCCTCCTGGTGCTCGAGCAGTGCCCTGCAAGTAGGTGTTCAAAATCAAATACCTGGACAATGGCTCGATCGACAGGCACAAAGGCAGAGGCTCGTGGCCAAAGGATGTTCCCATCGTCAAGGCTATCGATTACCAGGAAACCTATGCTCCCCGTGGTGCGTATGTGACCGTCAGGACTCTACTGGCGGTGGCGGTGCAAAAAACCTCCATTTCACCAGATGGATGTGCGCACGGCGTTCCTCGACGGAACGATATCGGAAACCGTCTACATGCGGAAGCCACCAGGATTTGAGAGAGGGAACAAGGTGTTCAGGCTGAACAAATCCTTGTACGGCCTGAAGCAGGCACCGCGTAGCTGGAACGCAGGAGCTGTAAAACTTCATGGGCATGCGGATTCAGTACAATATGGCAGAAGGTACGTTGCTACTGAATCAAACTAAACATGTTCTGCTTCAGTATGCGCTTCGGCATGCCGGACTGCAAGCCGGCGTCGACCCTCTGGACGCCAATCTCAAGCTGGAGAGGGGTAAGGTGGTGAGAAACCGACACAGCATCCAATACCGGGAGCTTGTAGGTTGCTTGACCTACCAGATGCTGACGCCTCGTCCTGACATAAGCAAGCGGTGAACTTCCTGAGCCGCTTCCAGAGTGGTGCAACCGATGTGCACTGGAGCCATCTCAAGCGCATGTTGCGGTACCTCCAAGGAACCAAGCATCTATGCTTGGGGTATCGACGCGACTCTAGTGCCGATCCAATCGTTGGATTTCGGATGCGGATTGGGGTAGTATGACGAGTGGCTAGTCGCTCAACGAGTGGCACTGTCGCATGTCTGTCACGGCAATACCATCTCGTGGACGACACACAGCAGGCAACGACTGTTTTCATCGACGGAAGCGGAATACGTTTCGCTAATCCAGTTATCTTGCAGAGGCGATTTGGTTGCGGAATCTGCTCACCGAATTCGGCGTCAACCTGAACGCACCTCTTGGTGATCTACGAGGACAACCAGTCCTGCGCACATATCGCCGAAGAACCTCGAGACCAGAAACGGATGAAGCACCTGGACATTCGCTACAACTCGGTAGGGAGTGTATCGAAAACGGCGTTATCAGAGTGAACAACATTCCGACAGGAGACCAACTGGCGGACGTCTTCACGAAGGGCCTACCTGCTGCTGCTTTTCTGAAGCATCGATCCACACTAGGTCTAAGAGGAGGTGTTGAAACGAATTAGATTTATGTAGACTAGTATAAATATGATCTGGCAGTAGGCCATGGAAATTTGAATTCTATTATATAACCACCCATGTCACCCCACTCTATCTCTTTCTCCAATAAACGTTCGACTTGTTACCATCGTGTTTCTCATCACTGTAAAGGAAACCACGGACCATCCAGCCGAAACTGACCAACCTACATCATGGCGGGAGTAAGTGATTCGATGTTTGGCTAAGGTCGTTTGACAGCTAATCGATAAGATTTGATCGATTCTCTGTCAAACGGCCAAAGCCAAACGTCAAATAGCTTTCTCCATTACAGAAACCGAACTCGACCGAGACCGCCATTAATACTCGTAAAATGCTGGATACTGGAAGTAACCCGCGAAACCACCAACGAATCAAAACTGCTTAAAAAGAAGGACGATACAATCAAGCAGCTCATGAAAACAATTGAGAAACTGCCCCACAGGATTTTAGTTTAATTTTTTAATTTATTTTATTTGTCAACTGGTAAGATGTTTACCTCAATGACCGTTCAATATAATTCTAACTGACACATACAAAGCAACTACAAACTTAGCAAAAAAAACTCTTAAAACTATTCTTATTACATTTACGGCTAACGTTAAAACCAAATACGGAATAACAACGGTTTAACACACGGCACATACTTTTTATCGGTTCGTTCCGCCCGTAATTTGTTCTGGAGTGTCGAATGTACAGAAATGCGTGGGATCGAAGATTTCGGCGTCTAGCGCTGATGTCTAGAAGACCAAGTAGAACTGAGCAATCAATGTGGCCTTGAAGAAGATCACCAGCAAAGCATGCTTTAGCGACGTCGCGCTTCGCTTCCAGCAATGCAAGGTCCGAGGTGGCTGCCTTGAGGGACACCGGATGTGACAGGAAATGGTGTTGAGACGAAGTCACCGATCTTCACGGACGTGTTCCGACCAATCAAATACGAGCGCAGCCAGATCAGCAACCCATTATCGATACCTATCTTAGCATACTTTGCCAGTGCAATCTCATGGTTGATTTTGTCAACAGCTGCCAAGAGATCAGTCTAGATAGCGTCTATTTGATGTCCTTTTTCCATCTCACGTATGATAAATGACGTAAAGGTGACTAAATTAGTAGTAGTTGATCGTTTGGGCATGAAACCATGTTGTTTCAAGGAGATGCTGTGTGAATAGTTCCGAAACAGAGTATCGAGAACAGCTAACTCGAAAAGTTTAGAGGTAGCACTCAACGCTGCAATTCCGCAATAGTTTGAAACTGTTCGTTTGCATCCTTTTTTATGTTCAGTGTGTAAATATAAAAGTGATTGTAGAACTGTCATACCCACCAACACAAAAAGCAAGCCGTTTTCATTTGATAGAAAAAAAATCGTCTTTTCGTCTTTTGTCAAAGTCGTCCTGTTCTTTTCATCCGGCCGGGAAAACATTTAAGCTGCTCTTGGATATTGCTCTGTTATACGTTTTCTGAGTGAAAGAATTTGTCGAGGATTTTAAGGTGAGACTATGTGATGTATTTTCGATGGATATTGCATTCGTTTTAGTTTGCAAATTTTTAGCCAAATACTAGTACGCTCTGACAGAGTACTCCTTCCACCGATATCACCAGCTCGCAGGACTAATAAGTTACATGAAGAAGCATAACACCCCAACGAACAAAAACAATAGTCTACTTTCTTCCAATTACGCATCTCTCACAAACAGTGAATCCGATCCGAACTATGAATCCATCAGAGTAAACCCCGTCGACGGCTGGTCCATCCTCCAATGATTCGCTCTCGAAGTCAAATTCCTTGGTGACGCCAGATGTGCACAAAGCAACCGCCACGACAACGACGGAAGATACCGGGTCCGACACTCCTCCAGCCGAAACAGAAGCGAAGACGCCTTCGATGTGCAAACATGAAACACCCGACATCAGTGACTACTTGCAAGACTGATTTTTTCAAGGCAATTTTGTTAACCGTCGTGCAGTATAAATTTGTTATTTATTTATGCGTGTTTGGGAATGCTTTTATATCCTGTTGGCGAGCGAATAACGACTCCAACATAGTTCATTTGGATGATTAATATAATTCGAATGCAGCTTTTAAGTGAGGATTATGCTTACGTAAAAAATCCGCTGTTTACTGTATAAACCAGAAACAAGAAAAATTGGTTTACAAAACGAAAAATAATGTTTTATTTATTACATTTATCTGACTTTTATTTAAAATCAAATGATTTTCAAACAAACAGCTGCCTTATAAAAATTTACAATGATTCATCTGAAAATAAAAATACAATTTATGTTAAAACTATTATTTATTTCAACCTTAACAGCTTACTTTTATTTGAATTGCACGACACTTTCAGGTTGAAAGTAAGTTTTGAAATAAAAATAATTTGCTTTCATTTTCAACGATGCCACGGTTTCGGTTCGACAGTTCTACAATTCGTTTTGAAAGTTTCAACTTTTAAATGTATCAAGCAGGAAAATTTTGATTTGACAGTTTGTACGTTTTTGTTGTGAATGCAAACCACTTTCTACGAAAAAAGAACCAGCACAACTTTTCAATTTTAGCAATGTTTTTTTTTTAATTCTTACAATCATTATTCTATGTGTGTATCAATAGACAATGTTGGAATGAAGCATTCAGTGTACATTTCTAAAGAATTTATGTTTTCTTCAATTTTTAAGTATTGTTAACTTAAAGTTCACCGAACTATTCTGCTGTTTGAAATTTTACCGAACTGATTAAGTGTGTATTATTTTAAGGTTGTGTGAAAAGTTTCGCATTTTTTAGCATTGCACAGGTATTCAAGGGGAACTGACCAAAGTTTTATCCAAGCTTAAGTGATGAAAATAGTTGGCGCAGGTCTCCAAGCCAACAAAGTTCACACAACTTTCTTAAAATTGCTTAAAATCTGTTTGGATTATGTACACACTTAGAAAATTTTACAGTATTCGGTAATTTTTTACCGAACCTTCAACAGCTGAACGTTCGGTAATCCGATTCACCGGATTTCGGTGAAATTTTACATTATTTCGGTAAAAACATTACCGGAACTTGTCAAATTTTACAGAAATCCGTTAAATTGGATTACCGAACTGTTCAGCTGTTGAAAGTTCGGTAAAAAATTACCGAATATACTGTAAAATTTTCTAAGTGTGTAGGCTTAGAGACAACTCCACCTGTACTGCCTTTATTCAGTCTTGGAAAAACTTGTTTCACATCCCCCGGGTGAATGTTGGTTTTGACATTGAAAATAATCGATTTTGGCATCGATGGTGAATCGGTTTTGGCATCGAAAATACAGTCGTAATGATAAAAATCCTGTTGGGGCCTGCTGTTGCTTGGCTAGTATGCAGCTGACAAGTAAAGACTTGAAGTAATTTTTGCTATTTCTACCGAAGTAATTTTGACAATTGCTCCTGTGTGGGTAATCTGTCAGTTTTCCTAGCGGAATAATCGAACGGAATATTATTTCGCAGCCCCATTTAGATTACACGAGCAGGCGTTACAAACGTTACGAAGTTTGCTTTCCTTTTCAGCTGCATACAAGGTAATTGATTCCGACAGTAAAAGCATTTCGTGACAATTTCTTGTCCTATCCTAATGCACATTACTTTTCAGCTGCATACTAGCCTAAATTCGGTACTCACTGTTACCGCGGTCAGTTGTTTGCTGCAAAAGTTACTGAACATAGTTTGTTTTTTCGCTCAATGCTGGCTGTTCGGTAATTTTTGCCTTTTACGGTGCAAAATATGCACAAAATATTACCGAACAGAGAAGCTGTGATTAAGTGTGTAGGATAGGGTTGTCAGGCCCCAGGTTGAATCGTGATTTTGATTCGGTGTAGCAAAATGGGACACGTTCGCAGCGCCATCACTTGTGTGCACACCCCTGAAACTGTAAACAGCTGATCGCCTTGCGAAACAGCACCGAAAGCAAAAATGTCAAAAGTAACATGCACGGAAAATCAAGAACAAGAAGAAAACTAATCGCACACAACACCGACGATGTCCTAGCAAAATATCATTAAACCTTTCTATTTATCCTAACGTTTTGTGATTAAAAGAAAACTTTCATCAGTGTTGTAAAATGCTGTAGTGGGTTTTTGTCGGTGGTTGAGATTCTTAATCGCGTTCAACAACAAAAATGATGGATTCCGACGAAGATGATGAAAGTTTTGGTCAGGACTGGGAAGACCTTCCAACGATAACAAAATTCGACGGAGGTAAAGTGGATTTAGAAGAAAGAGCTAGAAAGTTCTAGATGTTCACTGATATTTGTTTGGGGCTTTCATTCAAGTTAAATCCCGTGATGAGCTTTCGTCGGTGACTCGAGCGTCCACCCGGCTTGCGGACAATGGTCTTCAGCGTCGAATTGCTGCCAAAGCGAGCACACCGGTTTCGCTGCTGGTCGAGAGTTTGGTGCAGCAGTTGTGCGCATTGTTGGAAGCAAATCCGCAGCGGTCCAAGGAATTGTACGACACGATTTGCGAACGACTGTATGCGGTCAACTTGATTGATGAAACCTACTCGATGGGCGAGTTTGAGATGATGCGCAGTCAGTATCAGAAGGCACTGTATCAGCTGGTTAGTGTTGCTCGTGGACAGAATCTACCGGTTGTAGCGCTGGAGGATATTTGGCCATTGCAGCCATCGCTTGGGTTGGAGTGGTCCCGCTATCATAGGGAGTTTACAGAATTGGATTTCATTGCCGGTGGAGGTTTCGGGAAGGTGTACAAGGCCCGAAACAATCTGGATGGAATTGTATATGCGGTGAAAAAGATTACCATTAGATCGACGACCATCCAGAATGTGCTGGTGCATCTGGCTGAGGTAAAAACGTTGGCTAGTTTGAATCATATTAACATTGTGCCATACAAGGCGGCCTGGTTGGAGCCACTTTTGGCCCACGGAGAGGATGATCGAGTGAAGAATGGATCTGAGTTTTCAACTATAGACGATGACGACGAGGAGGATGACGATGAAAACGAGAGTGACGAGGACGAAGAGTTAGACGAACGAATTTCCGGTGGAGTTTCATTCAATTTTGTATCTGGATATCAGGTAATTTGAAATTTGTTTTAAGACATAGATGAAGAAGTTTCAAGGAAGTCTCCCGAAATTTCAGTCCATATCGCATCGCAAAAGAAGATCAACATTGAACGATTCACTCAAGCGTCAAGACGACTCCGACGATTTCTGTATCCAATTTGAATACAGCAATGGTTCCAAGATGGAAGAAAATAACCAACAACTAGCGGAAATGGAAGACGCTCGCGGGAATCTCCTCAACTTGGAAGAATCACAACCTCACGTGAAGCTCAAATGGGCCACCCTGTACATTCAGATGACACTCTGCCATCTCACACTGCGGGAATGGTTGGACGATCGGAATCGTTTCACATGTTTCGAAGAATTCTACGGCAATTTTCTGCGGAGTCCTCCAAGAGACTGTACCACGAGTGCCATCCAGAAAAACTCGTTCTGCCGCCAGTCGTCGAAGCTCAGCTCCGGAAGCAGTACCGCAGATTCTGGATCAGCAGTTTCTACCACCGCCAACAACATGCCTAGTCCTCCGCAGGACAATAAACCATCCGACAACTCGCCACATCATTTAGACGTGATAACGGACGTCCTTCAACAACTGCTCAACGGACTGACCTACATTCACTCCCGGGGAATCGTTCATCACGATATCAAACCGAGTAACATTTTCGTTAGTGTCAACGATCACGATAAATCCATTTCCATCCAGTTAGGCGACTTTGGCTTGGCCTGCCCGCTTCAAAGCTCTCACACGGGAGGTGGCTTCGGAACACCCCTTTATGCTGCCCCCGAACAATTGGAGGGTAAATGTGACCCAAAATCAGACATTTATAGCATGGGAATCATACTTCTGGAACTACTCATCCCTTTCGACACCGACATGGAACGAGCAGATATGATCAAACAGGTCCGCAAGGGTCAATTTCCCAAAGATCTCGATCCGGAGTTTGTTGATCTGCTGAAGAATCTTCTCAGTACCCGTCCAACCCGACGGCACGATACGTTCGCCTTAACTGAAGCCGTCAACTGTATGAAACTGAACCGGGATAAGGTGATTTCTCATCTGAGAAAGTCTCTTAGTGTCCAGGAGGAGGAAATCCAAGCTCTTAAGACCACCATCGATCAGAAGACTCGCCAGCAGGAGGAATCGCTGGAAGAGTTTTCACTCTTGGAGCTACGGACGAGCGAGTCGTTGATTTTGAAAGAGCAAGAGCTGATTTTCAAGACCATGGAGATTGAAAGTAAGGAGGAGCAATTGCGCTACAAGGACGAGGAGCTGAGAACCAAAGATCAGGAAATTCACCGGTTAAGGGAGCTGCTCAAGAGTTACCAGAAAAAGAACGGTGGAGAATCCCCAAAGAAGATACCCCCCAGTGATTGAGAAATAAAGAGAAAGGGTAGAAATAAGATTTCTTGCGCAATTTTTCTTTTTTGCTCCTTGATGCTGAACGACGCATCCCTCAGATTGTAGTACTTAATGATAGGTTTAAGTGTGTTTGTATTTGCCGGTAGAATATTTAATTAGAATAAACAAGTTTGACTTAGTTGGGTGATTTTACTTAATCCTAATCGCTGGAGGACGGTTTTTACGGTTCTTACTTCACCCGTGACAATCGTAATAAGACAGTGATTCGCATTTGATTTGCGTGTGGGGTTTCCTCATCATGAAGTGAAAACCGTAATAAGTACCTTGGACTTTTCCTTGGCCCACGATTAACCCTTTATAAGGCAGGCACCAACACTTCATATTTTTTTCTCTTCAGCTACTGAATATATATGGTTAATTTTTTGTAGATGACTAACTCAGGTTACCTAGAGCTTATATTATTTTTTTGAATAGTGATTGAAAAGCAATACAAGTTTAAATACTTTTTACTCTTGAGAAAACTGTAATTTTCAAGCAGGGGTCAAAAATCAGCTAAAATGTCCACTCAAAATGGCATTTTGGAAAATGTTTTAAATTAGATGAACAATTTCAGATCTTCTGAGTCGGGTTTTGCAGTTCAATTCATATGATTACTTGTAAAATCGTTTTTTTTTATTTGATGCAACAATTACGGTATATTGCCCTAATGTTTTTCGGCTCCACGGGTAGTGGCAACTATATTGACACCAACGATTTCAATAATTTCCTTATTGAAAACAAAATGCATTCATATTTTTTCGCTGTTCCTAATGAATATTGTGTTTATTGGGAACACTTCTACATATGTTGAAACCTTACAACGGTGAATTAACAATTTGTCTTCATTTTGCGTAAAAGCAAAGTGCAATATATGAACGGCGCAATAAAATCAACTACAAATAGCAGAAAAAACAACATATTGAGTAAGCATTTTGATATACTGTTGCTCTTTAGAATACCCTGTTGTTCAATGAGTTATTTTTTGCAACATTGAACAAAAATGTCGAGTTTATTTCGGGCAAAAAATTGCTAATAATCACCTCAAACACAAATAAAAAAATGGATTCCACTTCGTTCAGCGAAAGGAAAAAGTTCGTTCGATCCAGCGCTCCGTTATTTGGGAAGATTTATTCGAGTGCGATCCTTCGAAACTATTAGTTCTTTTTCTTAAAATTGATCCACTCCAGTGGATATAGTGAAAAAAGAGTTTTTTTTCTAAGTAGTTCTAGTGGTTTTGCAGTGCAATTAGAAAATCAAATAGTGCTAGCTGGCGAATTATCATCCCGCCTTTTTTCGCTTCATCTCCGCGTGGTGACGCGCGATACCAGTGATACACTACTACATCGCCAACGGTCATCCGACAGCGTTGAGTGAGTGCACCCGAAGGCGATCGCATCAGCGCACCGCTCCCCGCTCCCCGCATAGAAGTGCGACGTTCACGCATACGGTGCGTCAGCAGCAGCAGCAGCAACAGAACAGTAATTTAGTTAAGTTTTGTTTTTCCTGTCCCTCATCCCACTAGAGTTTAATTTGTGTGTTCTTTGTTTGTGTGTGTGTGTGTGTGTGTGTGTGTGTGTGTGTGTGTGACTTAATTTTGGCAAATCGTGCATGTGGAAGAGGTTTCTTCGACATGGACGGTTTGGCTGAAAAAGTGCCTTTGCCACCCGATGATGGGGTGGCACAAACAAATTTCCGACCGCGATCGTATCCGGTAGACTCGGTCGGTCCATGGGTTGTCTACTTTCAGCCCAAAATGAAACCTTTGAATGTGTACCAAATCACTACTGATCTGACGAAGCGATTTTCAGCCGTGACCGAGATCACGAAAGTAAAATTTAATAAACTCCGTGTTGTCGTCTCTAACCTGAAGCAGGCTAATGAGATTGCTTCCTCCCAGCATTTTACACTGGAATATCGCGTTTATATTCCAGCTCGTGATGTGGAGGTTGTAGGAGTGGTCACAGAGGCGAGTCTGTGCCCTGAAATTTTGAAGAAGCGGGCGGTTGGCCGATTCAAGAACCCCCAGTTCAGATACTGGAAGTGAGAAAATTGGTGAAAATATCGCACAGCTAGGGTAACAAAAAAGTTACCCTCACAGACTCGTTTCGGGTAACCTTTTCTGGCTCTGCCCTCCCTAACTTTTTAGAACTGGACAAACTTCGGCTACCTGTGCGGTTGTTTGTACCCCGGGTCATGATTTGTCAAAACTGCCAGCAGATGGGGCATACGGCCTCCCATTGCGGCAATAAGGCGCGCTGCTCAACTTGCGGGGAGAAACATGCGGCTGGTGCTTGTGCAGATAATACACTAAAATGCGTTTTCTGCAAGGGAACCCCTCCTCATGCTCTCTCGTCGTGCCCGGCGTATAAACAACGCGGAGAAAAATTGGAACGTTCTCTGAAACAACGTTCAAGGCAATCTTTGCAGAAATGCTTAAGAAAGCTTCGCCACCCGATACCAATACAAATCCTTTCGCTCCTCTCTTCAGATGACGAGTCTGATTCGGATTTGGTTGAAGAGGGGACATCCTTTAGTTTTCCGGGAGGTGCTCCACGGAAGCGAAGACGCATCCGAGCAGGGAAAGTAGCTGAACAGAAGCCCCAAATCAACATGCCCAATCCAAAGAGCAGTGTAAAGAAGGATAATTCGAATCCTCCTGGCTTTCGTAGTGCCAACTACACACAGGATTTCCTATCTCTCCCGGGGACATCTAAAATCCCTGATGTCCCGATTTTAAGAACAGAAGCCCCCTTCATCTGGGCTGTTCTCGTTCGATGATATTGCGGAAGGTATTTTCGGACACCTCGAGATGTTCTGACCCTCTTAAAAGCATTGTTATGGCAATGCTCCACTGTGAAAACTTTTTGGAAGAAATTAATATTAAAGCGGCCCATCCTTGCAGCTATCATTTCCTTCGATGGATAATTTGCCAAAAGAGGTCGAGGATTTGATCACTGCTCTGCAGTGGAATTGTCGAAGTTCTGTTCCTAAATTGGATCTATTTAAATTTTTTAGCTCACACTACCGGTTGTGATACTTGCTCTTTGTGAAACATGGCTTTCGCCCGAATCGATCTTCGATTATCGATTTTACATTATTCGTCCTGACTCGTGAGGATTCACGTGAGAGGAGTACTCTTGAGGATCAGCGTGCCACCCTTCCATATAGTGAATTTTCTCCATGCCTGGTATTGAAGATTGTCGCATGTCAGGCTGTTATTGAAGTGAAAAGCCTTTGCATTGCTTCTGTGTACATTCCTCCTAGAGCACCAATTAACCGAAAACAACCTTTCAGATATTTGTTCGGTTCTTCCTGCTCCGCGGTTGATCATGGGAGATTTTAACTCACGGTACAGGCTGGGGAGAACTGCACGATGACAACCGTGTCTTCCTGATATATGACCTCTGTGACAACTTCAATATGACAGTTCTCAACAATGGAGAAGTTACACGCTTGGCTGGTCCATCCTCGACTTGGCAGTAGGTTAGACCTCACACTTTGCTCGAATTCATTATCGTTGGACCGCACGTGGAATGTGATCCAGGGTCCCCACGGTGGTGATCATTTGCTCACTATAAAGTACTCGGTTGCCACCGGCTCACCTCGCTGAATCCGGCAACGTCATGATCTAACTCGTGATATCGATTGGACAAGGTCTAAGACAGCAGTAGATGAAGCCGTAACATAGCTGGCTTCCAACGCTGGAGGAGCATAATCCCTCGCCAGCCTGATTTTGGAAAGCGCGCCTGAAAGCTCAGGCTCGATCCAGTTCCAGGAACGTTATTTCGCAGGAAGCCTCCATCCCCATGTGTGGGATCAGCAATGCACCGAGGTTTAATGCAAAAAGTCCGACGCGTTCAAAGTTTTTCGTAGACGTGGAACACCTGAGCACGCTGAAAGGTACTGCGGCTCTCGAACGAGAATTTAAGAGCCTCATCAAGGCCAAGAAACGCAGCGACAATGGCGACAGAACACGCTATCGCGCGAAGGCGTCGATGAGTACTCTTTGGAGGCACGGCGCGAAGGTTGCGTAACCAGAGCCACGAACAGCAGGAAGCGAAGAGTACTCGGACCAATGGATCGCTTAAATTTGCGCGCATCGAACTCGATATGTCCAGATTCGGTGCCGCACGGATTCACTTCGCTGAAAAACACGGACCGATCGATGAGATTAGGCCTTGACCCTTTTCAATGGCAGGAACTCTTCTCTCGCGCTCCGTAATCGACAGTGCGTGGCTCCGGGAGCTGATAGGATCAAGTTCCCAACTGGCTGGAGAACCTCCCGAGACGTCGCGAAGCAGGCGCATGTTGGGCCTGTTTAGTCAGTTTCTGGAACTCAACATTGTGCCGGATGATTGGAGGCGGGTGAGAGTTGGCTGCCATTCAAAGCCGGTAAGCCTGCGTCCGACCACAACTCCTATCGACCCATCGCGATGTTATTCAGCCCAGTATTCGAAGAAGTTGTTGAGAAAACGATCCTCTTCCGTCTGAACAAATGGGTCGGAGACGAAATGTACTGCTTTCAGATGCTCAATATGGTGTTTCCGTAGGGGTAAGGGCACGAACGACTGTCCTTCGCGTTGCTTTCCACGGATATTCGGTTGGCTTTGCAAAAAGAGCAGATGGCTACTGCATTCTTGGATCATAAAGGGGCTTTTGATTCGGTATCTGTTGAAGTTCTTTCAGACAAAACTCCACGCTTGTGGCTTTTCGCCATTAATGAATGAATTTTATGTACAATTTGCTGTCAGAGAAACATATGAGCTTCTCTCATCAGGAACTCCCTACAGCTTCGCGATTTAGCGTACATGGCTCCCCCAGGGTCATGTTTAAGCCCCTCTTTGTATGAATTTTATGTCAAAGACATTGACGAAGTTGTCCAGGTGACAACTGTACGTTGAGACAACTTGCAGATGACGGCGTAGAGTTCTGTCACAGGACCAATGGGAAAGATCTACAAAGACCTTACAGGATACAGCAAACAATTTGTCTACTTGGGCTCTAGAGCTAGGCATCGAATTCTCTGCTAACGCGGAGAAAACTGAGTTGGTAGTTTTTTCACCTGGGAAGCCACAACCTCCAGCACAGCCGAAGCTTCAAATTTGGGGTAAGCACGATAACTCATTCTATGTTATTTAAAAATTTTGGAGTCTGGTTAGATTCAAAGTGCACCTGGAGATCTCACATTGTGTATGTAAACGAAAATGCCAGCAAAGGATCAACTTCCTCGAACAATTACCGTAACATGGTGGGGAGCACATACGGAAGATTTTCTATCGTTGTAACTGACAACAATTCTGTCGGTCTCTGGAATTCAGTAGTATTTATTTTCCAGTCAGCGGCTCGGCTGTAAGTCATCAAATTGCAACGTATTCAATATCGGTGTCTTCGTATCGTGTTAGGTTGCATGCACTCGATTCATACCATGAGTCTACAAGTGCTGGCTAGCATGTTGCCACTCTCGGATCGGCTTACAGAGTTATCTTTCCAGCTTCTCACCTGGTGAAAAGTCATGCACCCTCAGGTAATCGAAAACTTTGAGAAGCTCTTTGAGTGGAATCCTCAAACTCGCTTCATGACTTTGTACCATTTGTACATAACACAGGATGTCACACAAATATTCTCAATCGTGTTTGTTTCTCCGACTTTGGTATTTCGGTTCATTTAAATTTATCCATAAAGAAGGAGCTTCATGGAATCCCAGACATCATCTCCTTGATTGCTTCATTCTGCTGCATTGGACCATTGATTCTTCACTGACGGATCATTGATAGAGTCCGTAGGCTTTGGAATATTTAATGAAATTTATAGCGCCAACCGTAAACTTCAAGCTCCTTGTTCCGTATATGTCACTGAATTAGCGGCAATTACACTGCTCCGCTGTTTGCCTCATTAACACCGGATCAGTACTTCATTTTCACGGATAGTTTCAGTTCTATAGAGGCTATTCGTTCCTGAGGCCGGTAGCACTCCTCGTATTTTCTCATGAAAATACAGGGCGTTCAAGTTCTTTATCTTCGCGTTGCTTTTATCATCACCTTTGTGTGGGTCCTCATCTCATTGTTCAATTCCTGGACAATGAGAGCAGACTCGCTTGCAAAGGTGGTGCGCTATGGAAGGCGATATTTATAGTTCGACAAATCGCCTTCATACGATTTTTTTCCTATTTTTCGTCAGACAGTCACTCGTCAGCTGGCAGTATAGAATGGAGTAAAGAAGATTTGAGGCGATGGCATACATTCCTATCACTCCTAAAGGTGTCGAAGAAATCTTGGTTCAGGGGATGGATGTGGATCGAGACTTCATTCGAGTGATGTCTCCGCCTCATGTCCAATCGCATTATTCAGTAAACGCTCATTTGTTCCGTGTTGGGCCGGAAGACAGCAATCTCTGTGAATGTGGATAAGCGTTACCAGGACACGCAGAACACGTTGGTTTGGTTTTGTGCTGAGCATCGTGGAGTCAGATCTGAGCTTTTATGATTCTCTTCGGGCTCGGCGTGTAGACAACCCAATGTACCGATTCGAGACATTTGGCTGCGCGCGATCTGGAGTTTATGAAACTCATTTATGTGTTTTTGACTAACATTAACCTTAGATTGTAGTTTGATTAACTTACTTTGTTGAGGTTAAATTTGTGAGGAATGTGTGCGCCAGTGTGTGAGTGCGGTTGTGTGTAGAGTGTGGTTGTGAGTGTGTGTGTGTGTGTGAGTGAGACGTTTTTGTGAGTGAGTAAAAACGTCCAATTAAAAAATCGTAATTTTGAAGTTCTAGATATAAGAAAACCATTGTTCCTCATGCGTTGCTCGTAATTTCCACCCCAATTTTCCCATCCTTAAAATTGTTATTCCTATTAACCTCGAGACGACCGCGAGTAATCGGTTCTATCCCCTTAACCTTAGTTCTAAGATAACTGATGTATATAAACATGAAAACTTGGCTCTGTAAAGTTGATTCGATTGAGCCTGTACAAATAAAT